>CM066048.1:132404424-132506392 GCA_033557465.1 Ichthyophis bannanicus | reverse complement strand
AGCCCTTCTTTTTCTGGGAAGGGGCGGAGGGTCTTCCTCGAAAGCCTGGGTCCGGGTGAGAGGTATCAGTCTCAATTTGCGCAGCCTTTGCCGCCATGGGATTGCCAAAGAGGTTTTCGCCTCGGCAGGGGACATCGACCTACTTGTCCTGCACCCAGGGCTCAAGGGTCGGACGACCTGAAGCAAAGCCTGTCGGCGGTCACAGATGCCGGGTGCGTCCACTATAGCCGTGGCTTCAAAGCCATCATAGGATGCTCTGGACATTAACTTTGAGACATTTCAGAATGCCAGTGGACAAAGGCTAGGAAACCTCAGCAAGGCTCCTCGGAGAGACCAGCGGAGAAATACGGCTAGCTCTTTAGCCAGATCACGGAGATTACATGCCCCATGTTATAGCTGGTGAAGTCTGGACACGACATGCGAGCATCATTGGAGCCCTGGAAGCAACTCTTGCCAAGGCCATCCAGGTTACGGGCCTTCCCTGCCAGGAGGCAACGAGGGAGGCCATCTTCTGGCTTCTAAGACGAGGCATGGCCGATTCCAACTACCATGGAATGGGGTGGCAGCTGTGCCTTTTGAAAGCCAGGGCTCTTGCGGACTCGATAGATAGACATCGAAACGCTGGCTCAGGGGACCGCGCGAGGAGGCCGGTACTCTCCCACATGCGGAAGAGTAGTCGTTCCAGCATAGGAGGAACCGGCGCACCGTAAAGTGTTCCCTCGAGGGAGAGGTCATACTGGAGGGCGTCGAGCTCTTCGGCTCGAGGCTACTCCTCGGGATCCGCAGGGAAGGCCACAGCCTGGGCCATATCCCTAACGAAAGTCCTGAGAACCGGGCATCCTCCGGGGGGGGATGCTTCCGAGATCGGACTCCGGTGAGTCCGATGGGACACACCGAGTCCGGAAAGAATCAGGTGACTCTTCCTCCTCAGACTCCCAGACAGACTCGAACGAGGACTCGGGTGGGGGTGGACCGGGCAGGGTGCGGCGCCAAGCCGAACCCGACGACGAGGGATTAGTCGGCGGGCGGCGGACCTCGGTCCCGAACGGGAGGCCGAGGGCGACCTCGAGGATCGACTCGAGTTCTCATCGACTCGAGGATCGGCTCGGTCTCCGAGGGTCGACTTGGACGTCGACGATCCGGCGGTCGGGGGCAGCGACGCCAGCGAAGCCAGCGAGCAGTGCCCTCTGTGGGTACATGAAGGCAGACAGTCTGCTCTACCAAGGACGTCAACATGAGTCCGAGTGTCATGTGTTGTTTGTTATTTACCAGCAGCCCCCGACTCGGGCCCCGACGGAGTCGGGCAGACGTCGGCTGTCGAGGGGGGGGAGGCGAGTAAGAAGGACCACAGGGACTTACCAGGGCAGGCATCTCCGACTCCAGGCGAGGTCGCTTCGGGACGTGTTCCTGTCCAAGGACCTCGGGGCGGCTGTCGGGACTATGCGGACCTGGCCCTCGCGGAACCAGGAGCGCTCCACCGAGACGCCGCCCTCGCGGGGTTTTTCCTTCCGACGATGGTCCCCGGAGGGAGAAGCCCGGTCGGAGGAGCTCCGGCGACGGTCCGAGCTGGAGCCTTTCGAACACGGAGAGGGCTCAGACGAGGTCGGGTTACGGCTAGGGTCAGCGAAGATTCTCTCACGCTGATGCCGCCGACTTCATCAACGCCTTTGAGGGACAGTTTGCTGCAGGGCCCACAGATCAGCTCCTCATGATCCGGGCCCAGGCAGCGGAGGAAAAAGTAGTGTGTGTCGGTTAGTGACATATTTCGGTCACACCGACCACACCGCTTAAACCCAAGGCAGACCATCGGGGGAAAAAGGGCCCCTGCGAGGACCTAGGACCGGGCTGCCAGTGAAAACGAAAACGAAAGCTGACTAAGTCAGAAAATCCGATAAAAGTAAGTGGACTCGAGACCGGCGTCGCGTGTCCGGGCGGGAAAACGTTCGGCGTCGTAACGAAAGAAAAATGGATAAAATTAAGTAGAAAATCAAATTTTTCGCGGGTACAAGAAGTGGACGTCTTTAGGGCTCCGCGGAAATAAGAAGTCTGGCTAAGATGGCACCCTCTGGCGGGAAGACGAACGAGCATGCGCGCTGCAATTCACAAAGGCTTTCTTTGAAAGAGGGGGACAATTGCTCCTCGAGGGCTCCGTAGGCGCCGACTTCAACCATAAGTCAGGAATGACTTCCGGCTTGGTCCCTGGAGAAAAATTTCCCTTACATTTGCTCCCATAAAAATGTTCCGGGAAATTTCTAAAAATACAAACGGAGAAAAAAATTTAATGCTTTATCAGGACTCGAGGGAAAGCGTTAATAAGGGAGGGTAGTACGGGCCGTGACTAACTCCAACGGAGCTCTCTAGGAATCCCGTAAGATCCCCAGAGGCCCCCCGGGGAAGATTATTATTATTCCCTTGACTACCAGTACCCACAAGTAAATATTGAAACTCTGGTATTAATGGTGGTTGTAGCCTCTCAGGGAGGATCTTTAAAACCTCCCGGAAGTATCTACGACACCATTTCCAGACGGGGAGCCGCATAAAGGATGACTTGGGGAAAATTAACCAGTCTTAAATTGTTCTTCCGGACTTGGGTCTCCAAGTACTCCAGCTTCCTCATATTTCATATTCCGATCTTTCCACATGGCCTGGTGCAAGTCACGGAAATGTTCCATTTCAGCAGCCAATGGTCAATTTTCACCTCCTGTTCCTTCTGTGACGACGATACCTGTTGAATTTGACCTCTTCACAAATACAGATTCAGAACTCACAGAGACCACAAAATTCTCCAAAGAAGCATTGATTGTAGCAAGACGTCCTCCCATAGCACCTCCCACTGTAATTACTGCAGGCTTCACCAACACTCCAAGCACATGATTGCAAAAGCGGGGACTCACTTCCCCGGAGAGAGCTACCCAGCGAACTCTGGGACAAACTCCACGATCGACCTCGGGTTACAGGGACCCCCACACGGAGCGTTCGCCCACAATAGAAGTGCCCCCAGACACTCTCCTGCCGTGGCATTACTCGTCACCACGCCCAGCAGGAGAGTCACCGCTAATGGCCCAGAACGCTTCCGGGACATGGAGGGGGGGCCCGCTGCTCCGGAGAAAGAAACACCCACGGCTTACCGTGCTTCAGGTCACGAAGAGATTCCCTCCGGAACCGCTGTGGTAGACGCCGCTCGCTCCACCGGACTCGGAAAAAACCACACATATGGAGAGTCTCCTCTGTGCCGCAGCACTAAGAAGCAGGTTCCAACGGAGGGAAGGTAAGCCTGCTTTTCTCTTCCTCCGGACGCAGAGTAGCCTCGGACACCGGCGCAGCAGAACAGCAACAGACCGAACCTCAAATGTGTGCTCCGGACCGGTTTTGAGTCACCACTGCCGCCATCTTGCTCCTCCCCAAATGGTACTCTTACTGAGTCGTAGTTTTAAGTCCGGCATGGGATAAATGAAAGGAGATAACCCCCTTGAGTTACCTCTGGAATCATTACTGGAGTAAGGACCCTTCTGCGGCAACACCCTATGGGTAAACTTTTCCACTTGAAAGCATTAAGAGAGTCTTGTGGAAGCTTTCCTGGAAGCATAAACGGATATCCTTTACTTGCTGAGGGAGCGTTAAGATCATGGAGATCTAGGACGTTCAGGCAACCAAAGCCATGAGATGCAGAAGAGGCTGGGGGACTGGGATGCAAGAACATTCCAATCCTCCTGAGGACACATGGAGATCTGGAGCAGACCCTAACTCCAGAGAGGGGAGCTTGAGAGAGAGAGATGTAGAAGCAGAGGGTACCACACTTGCCATGGCCAATGTGGAGCTATGAGGAATCATGACGGCCTCTGTCTCTCTGAAGCTTGAACAGAGTTCTTGGGAATTAAGGGAATGAGGTGGAAAGGCATAAAGGAAGTCGTGTACCCGCAGTCTGGAAGGAGGAACGGCATCCCTGGCCTGAGAGCCCTGAGTCGGAATATGGAATAGAAAACCGGGCGGACAGTTTGGACCAATTCAACGGACTTGCCCAAAAATGGTATATGTCCTGGGCGGTCCCCAAATTTGAAAACATCTTGGGCCACCTGATCTGCATGTAGAGGGGACCAGTAGTGTGGAAAGCAGAATGCGACTGAGTCCTTCCGCCCAAAGAGTTTTGTATGCCTGGAAGATACACTTCCAGGAGATGAATCTGATGCTCTTCTGGCGAGGGCCCATAGTCGCAAAGCTTCGTTGCAAAGCGGACAGGAGAGCCTGTTCCCCCCTGCTTGTTCACGTAGAACATGGCTACTGATTGTCAAATATGAATGGGGAGGGAATGTCTTCGTAGCTGAAGCAGGGTGTGGAAACACTCGAAGAGCAGGAAGGAAGATTGCTCTACTAGTTCTAAGAGATTGATTTGTGGATGAGTCTGTTGTGGCGTCCAAGTGCCTTGGGGGGAGAGGTTCTGGCAGAATGAGCTCCCAAACCCATTGGGGAGCATCTGTTGTCCGAGAGTTGCCTGGGGTAAAGGTTGTTGAATATGGGGACCCCAGGCAACACAGTTCTGAGTGCGACCTGCCACCATTGGAGAAGGACAAAATAAGGCGATTTGGTTTGCTATTTTGTCTGCCAGGCAACCCTGATTGCCTCGGGATCCATGAGTGGATAAAGTCCACTGGGTTGCTCTCCGATGGACGGTGAGCATAAGGAAAACCCACATGACACTGTAGATGACCCATGTGGCCTATAGTTGTAAACATTTCTCGGGCAGTGAGATGAGATTTAGCACTGCTTGAGCAGCTAACTGCACCATGCACAAGGCCACGGGTATGAGGAAGATAGGCCCTTGCTTTTTTGGTATCCAGCAAAGCGCCTATGAACTGCTAGAGACTGAGTGGGAGGTGAGACTGGATTTTATTTATTTATTATTATTTTGATGTATCTACAAATTTCTTATATTACCGCACTATTGTCAAGCGCGGTTTACATACAACAAAATGACCATAACAAACTGCTTGGCTCACATATAAACAGGAGTTAAAACAACTTGTGATTAACATGTTTCTTGCTTTACAGAGAACAGGAGGGTAACAACTTGGATAAACCACAAAGGTAACTGCGAAACTGAAACCTTAATTACATATGTACAATGAGATCGCTGGCTGAGAATTTAGGGTGTACATGTGTAACGATTAGGGTTGATATTGTTAACTTGATGGGGGTGTAAGGGGAGAGGCAATGTATGTAGGGGTTGGGTTAATCTGGTAGTACTGGAGTAAATAAATGGAATTTGAGACGCCCTTTCGGAATGGTGTTAAGTCAGTAATCGCCAAGGATGCATGGTGGGTAATGCGTTCCAACATTTTGGGGCATAGATACTGAATGCCCGGTTAGGATTGTTTGCGGTTGTGTACTTTGTTGAAGCTTTTGGTATTACTAGCGAAGTTGTAGATCGGGGTTCTCCTTATTCTGTTGGGAGGAATGGGTTGGATGATGTCGGTTAATGAGGGGGAGGTGATGCCATGGATGGATTTGAAGGTGAGTACCACCAAGATTTGAATGTAAGTCCCTTCCTTGTATGGGGAGCAATGAAGTTGATTAGGATAGGCGTTATATGGTCGCATCCTTGCTGCTACCACTAAGAACTGGGCTGGCGGCATTCATGGCAAGTTGCAAACGGATTGAAGAGGTGTTTGATTGAGGGGAGGACCTTGGAGAATAGCGTTGGCAAAGGTTCAAAGTGCTGGCAAAGGATTCAGGGCTTGGTATTATTGTCCGGAAGTCTTCAGGGCTTAGAAGGGATCGAAGGTGTCTGATAGTGACCGGATTTTGAAATATATGGCTCGACTTATGTTGGATATATGGTTTTCATATCTAGTCGTTGATCGAGGGTGACCCCTACGTACCGAATTGCTGATTTGGTTTGGAGCTCAGCTTCTTTACCTTTTATATGAGGTGGAGGGCCAGAAGGAAACTCTGGTCTCTTGGTTGATGAATAGCACCTCAGACTTTTTGGTTGGATCCTGAGGTTGTGTGACAGAAGGCCATTCGGAGTGGGACTGCGTTTTGAAGCATTCAATCAGTGGCGAAAGGTCCACTGTGTTCTGTGGAAACTGGCATGAAGAGGAGGATTTGTCATCAGCATTAAATTAGACAGTCGACCTTGAATGATCCGATAATGTTGAAAAATAGGTGGCATGTAAATATTAAAAAAGAGGAAGATGAAAAGGGAAAGACCCTCTGGGGGGACGCCTTGTCGTTGATGGAAGGGTTTTGGATAGATCTTGATCCTGATTTTACATTGCTGCCATCTGCCTTCAAGGTCAATGAGTCTGCACCAATCGAGGGCGATGCCATTTATGCCCTTTTCTTTTAGTCGTTCTACTAGCAGACCATGGTGTTGTCCAGAGGGTCAAAGGCTGCCGCGATGTCTATTGAAAGATGATGAGCGAACCTCTTGATGGATGTTGATCGATACCTGTGACGATTTTATTGAAGAGAGACGGTAAGTAGGGTTTCAGACGCCATGGCTATTCCCTGAAGCCATGTTGACGATGTCTAGTGGGGGAGAGGCTAAATCTATATGGTCTTGTAGGGGGGGGGTTGACTTTGATGCTTCCTTTTTCGATTTATGTTGGCTAAAGAGAGGCTATACTGGCTATGGGTCTGTAGGATTTCGACTTTGCTTGGGTCCAGTTTAGGGTTCTTTAAACAGAGGTTCTGATGGATGTGTTTGCTTGAGTGCTGCAGGGGAAGGAGCCATTTAGTGAAAGATACAGTTCATAATTTTTCGTGATAAGTGGGCTGAGCTATGTTCGTAAATTTTAATCCAATAAGCGGGGGCAGGGTCTGTGTGTGCAGTCGTGGTGTTGAGGGCTGCAATAGTATCTTCCAACAAGTTTCTTGGATGGTGTGGAGAACGTTAGAAAGGAAAGGGAAGTTGGACTAGCGGGTGTCTTGTGCTATGAACGTGTTAACTTTATCAGTTTGAAGTAGCTTGGATTGTAAATGGTTGGCAAACTCTTGTGGGTTGGATCTCTTCAGGTTGACATGGAGGATGGTTCCTTAGAGAATGATTTAACGAGTTCGAAAAGGGTCACGTGGTTTGTTTAGTGAATCTTTTGAGGGTGTCGGGTAGTATGGTATTTGTTTCATATTTGTTAGGACTAGCCTCTCTGTAGAGTTGCAAGGTGAGTTCTGTAAGTGACTGGTCTACGGCGGAGTGGGACCGCATCCATCTTTTCTATAGTTTCGGCGTAAAATGTGAGCGGGAGACACATAGTTTCAGGACGAGACACAAGTGTGAGAATGTTTTCTATTCTTTGAGGATGTTGTTCTTCATAGGGTTTTTGAGCAATAGAGCTAAGGACTCTTATTCCATGAGGAGATTAAATGTCGAGGTTGAGGGTTGCATGGTTGTATTAGGGGAAGAGTTTTGGGATTGTTTTGGGATGTTTATGACCAAAGACCCAAATACTGGAGGCCCCACCTACGCGATTGTGCAAGATAGAGAAATTCTGGCCTCTGACTGTGATGTGGGCTCGAATGAGCCACTCGTCTAAGTAGTGGGAGGGAAGACATGGAATATTCCCTAGAGTGCGGAGAAATTGGCTGCTACCACAGCCACTGCACTTTGTAAAAACACTCTTGGTGCTGAGGCCAGGTCCGAAAGGAAGCACCCTGTATTGATAGTGCTTTCCTTGAATAACGGAACCAAAAAGAAAGAAACTTTCTGTGAGTTTGGATGGATGAGAACATGAGTGTACGCATCCTTGAGATATAGAGAAACAAAGCCAATCATGACTCTAACAGGTGTGGCAGCCAGAGTTCCCAGAGAGAAAACCATTTTGAATTTCATCTTTGAACAGAAAAATTTGTTCAATTCTAGGAGGATCTAAGGATAGGTCTGTATCCCCCTGTTTCTTTGGGATAAGGAAATAGAGGGGAGTTAAAACCCTGTACCCTATTGCTTGAAATGGGGGTACCTCCTCTATTGCCCCTTGGGCAAAGAAGCATTAGTGACCTCTTGATATAACAGGTTGACGATGGGGGGGGTGGGAGAGGTCGACGAATTGAACTGTCTTACCATTGTGAGAGGGGGGGCACTGCTCAAAAAGGTGAAAGCTTATACCCCTCTTTTATAATAAAGAGTGTCCAATGTTCTGCTGTCATCTGCTCACAATGGTCCTGGGGGCAAAGTGACACAACCTTCCTGGAACGGTGGGAAGGCTCTGGTCCATGAGGGCCAGGAAAAGGCTACGTTCTCTAGATGAAAGTCAAAGGCCTTGTTGGAGGCGGAGACTGCGGAGACGGTTTGAGGATTAGCAGTCTTTGCTTTCCTTTGTTTAGGTGGTTGATGACTCTTTCGGGCAGGCTGACCTGCAGAACGTGCCAGCTGGGGGAATAAGAGGGATAAAAACCTCTTCTTTTTTGAGAAGAGAAAGAAAATCTTTTCAAGAAAAACCATTATTGCAGGATCCAAGCTGTGGGCTTTGGATAACCTATCCAAAGTGGAGTTGTCAGCATCCAACTCACTTGGCTTTCTCCTTGCCAATTTTTTGCCGAAACAGATCTCACCTGTACAAGGTGACATTGCCCAGTTTGTCCTGCAACCCAGAGCTCAAATCAGAGCCTGGAGCCAGGTCAATTCTACGTGCACCTATGGCAATGGCAGAGGTTCTGGCTTATGCACTCCAAAAAAACAGTCAAAAGCTGCACAATTGACAAAACTCAGAAACATTCCTGGGCATGTTTAACCAGTGTGAGAAAATCCTGGCCTCTTGTATCAGAAGGATGGGGCTTAAAATCTCCAAGTCTTCCTGGGGACTTCTTTAAGGAAAACCCCCATTAAAGATATATAAATATAGGAACTGATCCTGGCAGAAAGCCTGGAAAGTTACGACATCCAAAAGGAGGGGGGGGGGGGCCAATCCAAAGTTATACACTCACGTCCTGGAGGATTAGAGGCATATGCCTCTTTGCACTCCTGATCCTTCTTCATAGCTGATTCTACACTACAATAGAGTTCGTGAGCCCAGCTGAGTTTTCTGGAAACCAGGACAAGGAGGGACTCGATACATGGTAATCCAGTCTGACGAGAAGTGAGGAGAGGTGGTAAGAGGTGCTCCCACATTCTCAACATGAGATTCATGTAAGATCTCATGGATAGGCAAGGTTAAGCCTGCCTACCTTAGGAGCCTTGGGATATTGTAAAATCTCCAACTTCTTTGCCCTGGGCTCTGTTTCAGGAGTCACAGTATGGACAGACCTCAAGCCACCTCCCTGATAAAATCCTGAAAGGAGATATCATCTGGAGGAGACATGCTACGTTTAGGAGAGGAAGGCTCCTCCGGGAGAAAGTATTCCGGTACTGGCAGAACTGTCAGAATCCTCGGAATCCTCCGAGGATTCGAAATACCTTCTGTCCGGATACTCTTGAAGAGCCCGATACCCGTACCGACCGAAGTCAGTTCCGGGGGGACATCGGTACCAGTGTATCAGCACCGGAAGGCATTGCATGAATGGGTGCCGGCAAAACAGACACCGATGTCGATGCTATTGGTACCGATACCGGCGTCGGTACCGTTACCGGTTGAACTGTTTGACGCGGTTCTGAGGGTGTCTATGTCGCAAGGAGAGCCGCCAGACTGCGCTCAATAGCCAGGAACCTCTGGTCTATCGACGCTGCCAATGCCTGGGTTCGGTACCGGAAGCAGTCGGTACCCCAGAGCATGGCACTAGTAGTTCTGCCAAGGTCAAGGCCTCGAGAACATCCTGGAGACCGATAAGCTTTTGAAGCCGAAGCCTCCTGCCGGGCAATTTTGCCGGTACAGAACCCTCAAGGGCAATGCCAGAGGCATCTCAATGCTTGGAAGGAGATCTACCCTTTGAGGACCAGCTAGACTTATGTTTAGTTACTTGAGATCCATGGGAGGAAGACGAAGCCCTGGAAGACGTCGATGCCACAGAAGCTGCATCGGAGGGAAAAAGGGCGCTGAGCTTTAGCAGCTCGGTTTTTTGTCGACCCCTCTTGGACATCATGGCACAAGCCATACACTCCGAGATGGAGTGGTCAGGACCTAAACATTTAAGACACCAGTCATCGGTGTCGGTGATGGTACCGCCACACTTGGTGCACTTTTTGAAACCCAAAGCGGGTTTTTCCATAGTGGAGGAAATTTTGGGCCTAAGGCCCAAAATGGCACGTGCACCTGGAAAGAAAAGTCTGGAAAAAAATAGAATATATATATTTTTTTTTTTTTTTTTTAACAAAAGAAGAAAAGAGAACCGGCGGTACCGGTATAGCGTCGAGAAAGCAGACGCGACCACAAAAAAGAAGGAATAAGGAAAAAATTTTCTGCGGTGACAGGAACAATGACCTGCTGGCTCCGTGGAAAACGAAGAACTGGAGAGAGGCAGATAGGAAAGGCAGGAAGGCAGCACGCAGGCGCTGTGGGATGCTCCCAAAAGCTTTCTAATTGGACGCTGGAGAGCGTTCCCGCACAAGCTCCGTCGGTACTGACGATACCAATATGTGAAGACTACATTCCTGCTTGTTCCAGATCATCAGAAACACGTCACCATTGGTAAGCACGAAGTTCAGTATGTCCCCTTCACATGTGGGGTCTGTTACAATTGCCTGAATAGGTCTCCTGTAGAGAATCCAGGATATCCTTTCTTCTAGATGATACTGTAGCAGGAAGGTGCCAATCAACATCTGGCATATTGAAATCCCCTATCAGTAGCACTTCCCCATTCCTAGCAATGCTGCATATGTCTTCAATTAACTCTCCATCCACCTCTTCCTCCTGTGAGGGAGGTCTGTATATCACGCCAATACAAATAGATTTCTCTTTCCCTCTTTCTAGTTTAACCCACAGTGCCTCTTCTCTCCCTTTTAAGCTCTGTAATTCCAAAACTTTAATATTATTTTTAACATATAGTGCCACTCCTTCTTCCCCATCTTCCAACCTTGTCCTTTCTGAATAAAGTATAGCCTGGTATAGTTACATCCCAGTCATGGTTTCTGTGAACCATGTTTCTGTAACTGCCACTAAATCCAAGTCAGCCACTCCCACCAAAGCTTCAACATCAAGGATCTTATTTCCCATGCTACAGGCATTTATATACACTGCTCTCCATATGTTACCCCTTTTACCCATTTCCATAAAGGTATTTAATGTTTCACTTACCTGGGGGCTTTCACTTACCTGGGGCTTTCTTCACCCATCCCCAACAAATCTAGTTTAAAGCCCTCTTCAGTAGATTAGCCGGTCTATACTGAAGACGTGTCAACCTTTCTTGGACAGATGGACGCCATCTCTGCTCTGCCACCCTTGGAACAGCATCCCATGGTCTAGAAAACCAAAATGCTCTCGATGACACCACCCACACGCAGCCATGCATTCATCTCTAGGATGCGAGCCTTTCTGCCTTGGCTTTTACCCTAAACAGGGAGGATTGACGAGAACACCACCTGTGCAACCTATCTGCTTCACCTCTGTCCCAGAGCCATGAAGTCACTTTTGATACGCTCAGAGGGATACCTGGCAGTATCATTTGTTCCGACATGGATTAGCAGCAGTGGGTAATAATCAGTTGGGCTTGATGAGTCTCGACAAACTCTCTGTAACATCTTGGATTTTGGCACCTGGCAGACAGCATACCTCTCTGAACATCAAGTCTGGTCGGCAGATAGATACCTCGGTACCCCTCAGAAAAGAGTCAACCACCACCACTACCCTTCGCTCCCTTGTGGTCCCTGATTCTGCAACTTTGGGGTACTTGAGCTCGGGTTGTGTCCTGTCCAGGGATGCTTTCCCCGCCTCCACTTCCAGGGCTGCATCATGGTTCTTCAGTTCAAGGGCTGGCGAAGTTGGATTGGGGATTCTGCAAGACCCTGGTGAGTGTGCTCTCAACCTTCATCATTTTATTGATTTATTTATTTTTATACCATGCTCTTTAGAATCAGTGCAGTTTACATGTATACTAACAGGTACTTTTTATTCCCTTGTCCCCAAAGGGCTCACAATCTAAATGTACCTGAGGCAATGAAGGGTTAAGTGGCTTGCCCAAGGCATCATTCTGTAGGCACCCATCTTCTCCTCTGCTGGAGAGATTGGTTGTTGCAAAGAAGCATCTCATCAATGTACTTCTCACTGTCTCGAATGATCCTCAGCCTTGCCACCTCCTCTCTGAGTTCCTCCACTTGTTTCCTGAGAGCTTCAGCATGCAGGCATCCTGCACATGGAACCGGTCCTTCAACTGGCATTGGGACCTCTGTCTAGACAGAGGCAGAAGCTGTAACAGGGGCAACAACTTTAGCAATACAATTTTTCCCAGCCATTATTCAGTTCGTGGAGCTTAGGTATCTGTTAAAGCAAAAGAGAGAGATCTACCAAAGTACCAGCCGGTTTCCCAGCTGTCCTTTCAGAGAAAAAAAGCAGTTAAATCTCTTTAATTATTTACAAAACATGCTGTTCCAAGTCCTTGTGTTTTGTGAATTGGGGAGGGCCCAAATAATATAAAGCAAGACTGCTCACTGCTCACAACTGTGAGGTGCGTCTCCACATCGGAAGCATGAGATCATGGAGAAATGCAGTGAATTGGAAGGGTGGCCGAGCTCTTTCTTTACTGTTATGGAGAGACCTTTAGCTAGGTCTCAAATAAACTCTTGGAAAGATATGTCATCAGGAGGGGACAAGCACCGTTCTAGTGAAGGAGAGCGCTCTGCCGGCAGACTCTGCAGTCTTTGGGACTCAAGAGACTCTCCATCGAAAGCGTCAGACTCAGAGAAGTATCGGGCGAGAACGATGCTGATGCTCCAGCTCCGCTAATTTGCCGATACCAGTTAATGTCATTATCGGGATGGGGGATCTGTTTGGAAGAGGCCCCGGTACCAGGAATGGACTCGAGGGCAGGCATGGGTGGCAGTGAACCCAGCGGCATGTATCCCATAGCAGTTTGCATCGGTACCGATATCAGACAGTAATCAGCAGTACCGTCGGTAATGTTTTGATGAGAACCGAAGCTGCCAATAGAGCTGTCAAGCTGCACTCGATCTCTAGTATATGCTAATCCATTGAGCTTGCCGATGCTTAGGTGTCAGTACCAGGAGCTTATGCTACTGTCCCAGAGCATAGCACCAGGACTCTCCTGAGGTGGAGGCCTCGGGAGCATCCTGGAACTCCTCGATGGCTTTGGAGGACAGGGTCCTCCCGCCGGGGCTGTTTGGCTGGCCGATCTACCTCTGGGCAATGCTTGAAGCATCTTGACTGCTTTGAAAGATTTACCCTTGGAGGGATGATCTGTCTTCGAAGAAGACTTGTGCTTTAATACCTGAGATCCTTGAGAGGAAAACGATGCTCTTGATGCCAAAGAGACCGCATCCAAGGCAAAGAAAGTTCCAAAAACTTTGTGGCCCAGTTCTGCAGGCCTCTTTGCCATCTTTTTACAAAGGGGACATTCTAATGGCTGGTGGTCAAGCCCGAGGCATTTTAGACACCAGTCATGAGTGTCAGTAGCCAAGATGGTACTGCCACATTTAGAACTTTTTTTTTTTAAACCACTAGCTAGTTTCTCTATAATGTCAGTAGACAGTTTGGTAGGCTTAAGACGCAAAATGGCATTGATGCACCTGAAGAAAAAAGTCTTCTACTTCTGTATTTTTTTTTTTTTTTTACAAGATCGAAAGAAGGAAGAATCGAGGAACAGACAACAAGAGACGGTTCCAGTGCTGACGGGAAGGCAGATGCAACCACAAAAAGAATAAAATAATTTTCTATGGTGACAAGATTTTCTTCCTGCTGGCTCTGCGGAAAACAAAGAATGAGGAGGCAGAGTTAGGAAGGCAGGAAGGGCAGCTAAGTAGGCGCAGTGGGATGCTCCCAAAAGCTTTCCTAGTGGACGCTGGGGAGCGTTTCCGCATGGGCTCCATCATTACAGATGTCACCCATATGTGAAGGCTACATTCCTGCTGGTTCCTGGAGATGTATATATAGATAAAGAATATTAAAAAGTTGCACCATATATCTCTCAAGTATTAACAGTTTCCCATGTCAGCAGATGGAGAAAGCTCATTTTAATCTAAAATTTAAAAACAAAAAACAAAAAAACCCAAATCTCTTGAAAATTGGTAGAGGCACTGGAGATTGCCTCCAAAGATAAAAACAAGAAGCACGTAGAGCTAAACGGCCAACAAGATTATAAACATAGTGACCATGTTTAAAAAAAAAAAAAGCAAGCATTCTCCTTGGACAAGCAGTACATAATCACACTTCATTGACTGACATCAACTCTGACGGCTTCATTTCAGACATGCTCTCTGAGCCCAGAAAAACTCTAGGTGTCTTATGAGCATGCATAGGTGTGTAACTGCCTGAGTGTTGGTTGCTCCTCCTTAGTCTGTTTCATTCACTCAGCTACACAGAATGGATTTTGCTCTCTCTAAAAAATAATTCCTCTCATTAATATAGCTTTGTCAAATTTTTCCAAAATTAGTATGTTTACTTTACATATTTTGAAGCAAAGATCCAAATCTTTATTTTTTTAAACGAGTCTATTTCTCTGAAGGATCGCTCTAACAGTAACACTGTGCCTTCTTCCAGATCCCCAGAAGCAGGAAATCCAGAGATCCTGGGACACTTTAGTATTTTTTTTTCATAATTTGAATTTTTTATTATATATACATGCTTTTAATAACATATTTATACAAGCAATACAATCAAGTCCACATCAAGAGGACTGCTAACAGGTATTACTAAAATAAGACAGGAATACTAACAAATTTAACCATAGAAAATAAAAGCAATAAAAAAGTATTCCACCATTAAACAAAATATGATTGGATTCCCATGAAACAATACTCAACCCCTTTATACAAGGCCAGGAAGGAGAAAAATCAAGCATTTTCCTTGTTCAACAGGAACGCCTCTAATTGTTCAACCTCAAGAAAAACATATTTAACTCGTTGATATATTATAATACATTTACAGGGATACTTTAATAAGAAAGAAGCCCCCAAAGCCACAAATCTAGGTTTTAACAGAAGAAAAGCCTTTCTGCGCTTTTGGGTAGATCTACAAAAATCAGGAAAAATCTGAATGGAATTACCACAAAAAAACAATCTTTTTTTGAAAAATAACACCACATCACCAAATTCTTATCAGCCAATGACAAAAAAGAACAATTAATGTATCACAATGTGAAATCACATCTAACGAAGACTCCAAAAATGCAGAAACATCCAAAGATTCTACTGAGGGAGGGATCTATCTACCAATTTTAAGTGACGAGGCAGTCTCCGTGGGGGGCAGCCTAGGCACATAATAAACAGAAGAAAATTTTATCGCTTCAGGATCTTCCAATAACAAAATCTCCCTAAAATATTTATACAATAATATACTAGTAGTGAGTACAAGGAAAATTTAAGAATCGTAAATTCTTCGAGCGAACTGAATTCTCCAAATATTCCAGTTGGTGTATCGTAAAACTATCCATAATAGAAGAAGAAATAGCCGCCTGCACCATGGAGACCTGCCCTTCCAACTTATTAACAGACAAATTACATTTACCAATAGAAAGCATAGTTACTCACCTGTAACAGGTGATCTCCGGGAACAGCGGGAATTTAGTCTTCACATATGGGTATCGTCGGTACCGACGGAGCCTGCGCGGGAACGCTCCCCAGCGTCCAATTAGAAAGCTTTTGGAAGCATCCCACAGCGCCTGCGTGCTGCCTTCCCGCCTTTCCCAACTGCCTCTCTCAAGTTGAGTTTAAAGCTGAGACAAAGAGAGAGAGAGGGAAAGAGAGACAGAGATACAACTCCTAGGTGGGTGGGATGTGAAGACTAAATTCCTGCTGTTCCCGGAGATCACCTGTTACAGGTGAGTAACTATGCTATCTCCAGGAACAAGCAGGAATGTAGTCTTCACATATGGGGACTCCCTAGCTTTAGCTGCCAGGGAGAGACCCCAGAAGCTGTGTGTCCCTGTGAAAGGGCTCCACTTCCCCCCATGGATCTCTGGCATTCAAACCAGGGATGGTGGGGTAGGAGTGGATTAGGTATGGAACAGGTGTGAAGAACAGCCTGGACCAAACAAGGCATTCCGGCGGGAGTCCTTGTCCAAGCAGTAATGGGCTATGAAGGTATGAACCGAGGCCCAAGTGGCTGCTCGACAGATGTCGTCGATTGGCTCATCTGCACTCTGTCTCTTTGAAGCTGCCATGGTCCTCCAGAGGAAGATTCTTACTCTGATAGGCAAAGGAAATACACTGAGCAATCCAGTTCGACCGTGTTCTCTTGGAGACTGGAAGTCCCAAATGAGAAGGATCAAAAGCAACAAAGAGTTGAGAAGACTTTCTATGTTGCTGTGTTCTTTGCAAGTAAAGGCTAAAGCTCTTTTTACAGTCCAAAGTATGAAGATTCCTTTCTGCATTAGATGCATGAGGCCTTGGAAAAAACACAGGCAGGTAGACCGCTTGGTTTAGATGAAAAGGCGAGACCACCTTTGGCATAAAGTGTGGATGAGTCCTAAGGACTACCTTGTCATGATGGAACCTTGTACAAGGTGGATCAGCTACTAGTGCCTGCAACTCACTGATGCAGAGTGCTGATGTGATTGCAATGAGAAAGATAACCTTCCAAGAAAGGAATTTCAATGAGTAGTACTAAGGTTTCGAAAGGTGGCTTCATAAGCTGACCAAGAACCAGGTTTAAGTCCCATTCCACCGGTGGTGGCCTAATGGGAGGCTTAGTTAGAAGGCCTCTCATAAATCTTGCTATAACAGGATGGGAGGAAATAGGTTGCCCATTTAGAGACTTGAAAGAAGCTGCAATAGCACTCAAATAGGCTCTTAGTGAGTTAGTTTTAAGTCCTGCATTAGATAAATGAAGGAGATACTCCAGTAATGATTCCAGAGGTATCTCAAGGGGGTTAAGACCCTTCTGCGAACACCATATGGTAAACCTTTTCCACTTGAAAGCATAAGAGCGTCTTGTGGAAGGCTTCCTGGAAGCATAAAGGATATCCTTTATTGCTGAGGGAGCTTAAGATCATGGAGATCTAGGCCTTCATCAACCAAGCCCTGAGATGCAGAGACTGGGGATTGGGATGCCATAACAGTCCATCCTCCTAAGACAGGAGATCTGGAGCAGACCCTAATTCCAGAGAGGGAGCTTGAGAGAGATGTAGAAGCAGAGGGTACCACATCTGCCGTGGCCAATGTGGAGCTATGAGAATCATACGGCATCTGTCTCTCTATGAAGCTTGAACAGGGTTTTGGGAATTAGGGGAATGGGTGGAAAGGCATATAGGAAGTCTGACCCCAGTGAAGGAGGGAAAGCATCCCTGGCCTGAGAGCCTGTATTCTGGAACAGAACCGGGGAAGTTTGGCATTCAACGGACTTGCAAAGAGGTCTATGTCCGGGGTTCCCCAAATTTGAAAAATCTTGGCCACCTGGTCGGCATGTAGAGAACATTCGTGTGGAAGCAGAACTCGACTGAGTCTGTCCACCAAGAGTTTTGTATGCCTGGAAGATACACTGCCAGGAGATGAATCTGATGCTCTCTGGTGAGGGCCCATAGTCGCAAAGCTTCGTTGCAAAGAGACAGAGAGCCTGTTCCCCCCTGCTTGTTCACGTAGAACATGGCTACTTGATTGTCCGTATGAATGAGGACTGTCTTGTAGCTGAGCAGGGTGTGGAACACTCGAAGAGCAGGGAAGATTGCTCTGAGTTCTAAGAGATTGATATGTAGATGAGTCTCTTGTGGAGTCCAAGTGCCTTGGGTGGAGAGGTCTTGCAGATGAGCTCCCCAACCCATTGGTGAAGCATCGGTTGTGAGAGTTGCCTGGGGTAAAGGTTGTTGAAATGGGGACCCCAGCAACAGGTTCTGAGTGGACTGCCACAATTGAAGAGACAAAATAAGACGATTTGTGTTTGCTATTTTTGTCTGCCAGGCACCCTGATGCCTGGGTCCATTGAGTGGATAAAGTCCACTGGGCTGCTCTCATATGGAGGCGAGCATAAGGAACCACATGCACTGTAGATGCCATGTGGCCTAGTAGATGTAACATATCTCGGGCAGTGAGATGAGGCTTTAGTACTAACTGCACCATGCGAAGGCAACGGGTCTGAGGAAGATAGACTGAGTGTGAGTTAGACTGGATTTTGGGATGTTTATGACCAGACCCAAATACTGGAGGATACGCATTGTGCAAGATAGAGAAATCCTGGCCTCTGACTCTGATGGGGCTCGAATGAGCCTGTCTAAGTAGGGGAAGACGAATATTCCTAGAGTGTGGAGAAATGCTGCTACCACAGCCATGCATTTCGTAAACATTCTTGGTGCTGAGGCCAGGCCGAAAGGAAGCACCCTGTATTGGTAGTGCTTTCCTTGAAAAAGGAACCGAAGGAACTTTCTGTGAGTTGGATGGATGAGAACATGAGTGTACGCATCCTTGAGATCTAGAGAACAAAGCCAATCCTGACTCTGAAGGTATGGCAGCAGAGTTCCCAGGGAAAACCATCTTGAATTTCTCTTTGAACAGGAATTTGTTCAATTCTCTGAAGTCTAAAATAGGTCTGTGCCCCCCTGTTTTCTTTGGGATAACGAAATAGGAGGCGTAAAACCCTGTACCCTGTTGATGAATGGGTACCTCCGCTATTGCCCCTTGGGCAAGAAGCATAGTGACCTCTTGATCTAACAGGTTGATGAGAGAGGTCCGAGAATTGAACTGTCTTACCATTGTGAGAGGGGGGCATGCTCAAAAAGTGAAGCTTATACCCCTCTTTTATAATAAAGAGTGTCCAATGTTCTGCTGTCATCTGCTCCCATCTGGGGGCAAAGTGACACAACCTTCCTGGAACGGTGGAAGGCTCTGGTCCATTGAGGGCCAGGAAGGCTAAGTTCTCTAGATGAAAGTCAAAGGCCTTGTGGAGGCTGAGACGGTTGAGGCTTAGCAGTCTTTGCTTTCCTTTGTTTAGGGGGTTGATGACTCTTTCGGGCAGACTGACCTGCAGAACATGCCTGCTGGGAATAAGAGGGATAAAACCTCTTCTTTTTTGAGAAGAATGGTTTCTTGAAAGATTTCTTTCTTGCAGGATCAGCTGTGGCTTTGGATAACCTATCCAAAGTGGAGTTGTCAGCATCCAACTCATTGGCTTTCTCTTGCCAATTTTTGCCGAATAGATTCTCACCTGTACAAGGGATATTGCCCAGTTTGTCCTGCACCCAGAGCTCCAAATCAGATGCCTGGAGCCAGGCAATTCTACGTGCACCTATGGCAATGGCAGAGGTTCTGCTTATGCACTCAAAAACAGTCAAAAGCTGCACGATTGAGAAACTTAGAAACATCCTGGGCATCTTTAACCAGTGTGAGAAAATCCTGCCTCTTGTCATCAGGAAGGAGAGGGCTTAAAATCTCTAAGTCTCCTGTGACTTCTTTAAGGAACATTCCCATATATAAAATATAGGAACTGATCCTGGCAGAAAGCCTGGAAAGTACGACGTCCAAAGGCATCCAAAGTTCTACATTCACGTCCTGGAGGATTAGAGGCATGCCTCTTTGCACTCCTGATCCTTCTCATAGCTGATTCCACTACAATAGAGTGGTGAGCCAGCTGAGTTTTCTGGAAACCAGGACAAGGAGGGACTCGATACATGGTATCCAGTCTGCGAGAGTGAGTAGAGGTGGTAAGAGGTGTCTCCCACACGAGATCATGTAAGATCTCATGGATAGGCAAGGTAGCTGCCTCCTTAGGAGCCTTGGGATACTGTAAAATCTCCAACTCCTTTGCCCTGGGCTCTGTTTCAGGAGTCACAGTAATGGACTGACCTCGAGCCACCTCCCTGATAAAATCCTGAAAGGAGATATCCTCTGGAGGAGACATCCTGCGTTTAGGAGAGGAAGGCTCCACTGGGAGAAGTACTCCGGTACCAACAGAGCTATCAGAATCCTCAGATTCTTCCGAGGATTCAAAGTACCTTCTGTCCGGATGCTCTTGTAGAGCCTGATACCCGTACCGACCGAAGTCGGTACGGGAGGGATCGGTACCGGTGTATTGGTACCAGAAGGCATAGCAAGACTGGGTGTCGGCAAAGCGGACACCGATGTCGATGCCGATGCTGTCGGTGCCGGTACCGGTTGAGCTGTCTGACGCGGTTCTGAGGGTGTTGATGCCGCAAGGAGAGCCGCCAGACTGCTTTCAATAGCCAGGAACCTCTGGTCTATCGACACTGCCGATGCCTGGGTATCGGTACCGGAGAAAGCAGCCGGTACCCCAGAGCATGGCACCAGTAGTTCTGCCGAGGTCGAGGCCTCGAGAACATCCTGGAGCTCCGATAATGCTTTGGAAGCCGAAGTCAAAGCCTCCCGCCGGGGCAATTTTGCCGGTACAGAACCCTCAAGGGCAACGTCAGAGGCATCTCGATGCTTGGAAGGAACGGCTAGACTTATGTTTAGTTACCTGAGATCCATGGGAGGAGGATGAAGCCCTGGAAGACGTTGATGCCACAGAGGATGCATCGGAGGGAAAAAGGGTGCTGAGCTTAGCAGCTCGGTTCTGTCGACCCCTCTTGGACATCATGGCACAAGCCATACACTCCGAAATGGAGTGGTCAGGACCTAAATATTTAAGACATCACTCATGGGTGTCACTGACGGAGATGGTACTGCCACACTTGGTGGACTCTTTGAAACCCGAAGCGGGTTTTTCCATAGTGGAGGAAATTTTGGGCTTAAGGCCCAAAATGGCGCTTGCACCTGGAGGGAACAGTTTGGAAAAAAATACTATACTATACTATATATATATTTTTTTTTTCTTTTTTAAAGAAAGAAAGAACCACCGGCGGTACCGGTACAGCGTCGAGGAAGGCATACGCAACCACAAAAAGAAAGAATAAGGAAAAGATTTTCTGCGGTGACAGGAACAACGACCTGCTGGCTCCGCGGAAAACGAAGAACTGGAGAGAGGCAGTTGGGAAAGGCGGGAAGGCAGCACGCAGGCGCTGTGGGATGCTCCCAAAAGCTTTCTAATTGGACGCTGGGGAGCGTTCCCGCGCAGGCTCCGTCGGTACCGACGATACCCATATGTGAAGACTACATTCCTGCTTGTTCCTGGAGATACATCTTGGTCTGAAAACTTCTGAACCACATCTTTGGAAAATTGCGTTATCTGAGAGAAAGAAGAACTCAGAAGACTCAATGCGAGCCACTACCTCCCAAACATCACGAAGAGAAACATCCAAAGGAGGAGTAACAAAGGCAGCAGAAAACGCCAAGTCCAAAATCACCGTTAAATTACACTTCCCTTTGTCCACCTTAATAGTCAATAGACAAGAGGCCTATTGTGAACCAATGAAGTGATCCCCCACCATTGGAACATACTCGTTGGGGGGGGGGGGGGGAACAAACTCTGTAATAACTTCCCGACCAGAAAGGGGTACTCCCAACGTAGTCGAGGAGACATTTGAAAGGGTACTCACTTTGGTATTTTTGTCTGTAAAAGTTCTGAGTTCATGGTTGAGATCAAAGCAGCAAGATAATGACATTTGCTCTGTCTACAGAGATTCAAGTCTCTGTCTCCATGGTTGACAGAAGCAGAGCTCTGCACTTGAAATAGGCTCTGATACCAAACAACCTACATGCGGTGTCTGGGTTCTGGAGGTTAAACACTAAATGTGGTCCATTCAGGTGCTGAAAATGTTTATGGTAGTTCTGTCAGAAAGCCTGTGCCTGCTGATTGTTGTGTTTCTCCAGGACCAAGCAGGAAGTCAGTCCTCATATATGGGTGTCATAGGTGCCGATGAAGCCCCAGCGGAGCATTTCCCCAGCTTTCTATGAAAGCCTTTGGGAATGCAGGCACGCATGCGCGGTTCCCTTCCCGCCTAAAGGTGCCATCTTACCTCAGTCTCTTTTTTTCCCGAGAAGCCCACCGGACGTGTGTGCTGTCATCCCGGATAAAAGTTGATCCGGTTCGACGCCGGTTCCCCTCCCACCGGGTTCGGTACACCGGTATCGAGCCCGATTCTTCTTTTTCGGTTTTTTGCCCTTCATGGCTGGCGTTCGCGCCCTTTTGTGCTTTTTCCCTGGAAGGCCAGTCCTTTGACCTCGCGGGGACTCTTTTTTTCCCCGATGGCTTCCAGCGGTTTTAAGAAGTGTGATCGGTGTAAGAAATTAATGTCTCTCACCGACACACATGACTGCTGCCTTAGGTGCCTTGGTCCTGATCACAACCCTAAGTCGTGTGGACCCTGTGGGAAGATGTCTTCCAAGGCACTCCGAAGTCGCCAGCAGCAGAAAGAAAGGCTTTTCTCGGACAGCCTCCGGCCGGACCTCATCTGAGGCCTCGACATCTCGGGATTCGGATCCCGAGCGCCGGAGCTCCTCAGACCGGGGGTCCCCCGACCGGGAACGCAAGAGGAAGAAGCGGCTCACGAGGGTGTCGGAGGAGAAGGTCCCTGGCTCCTCGAGGGCCAGGTCTAAAACCCACGACCGTCGCCCCGGGCCTGTGGAACAAGAGAAGCCTGCCAAAGTTCCTCGCATGGAGCCGGAGTCTGCAGGACACATAAGCCCCGTAGTCCTCGAGGACTCTCCTCCCAGAGAGCTGCCGCCGGGGCCCGAGTCGGTGGCTGCTGCGTCTCCTGAGCTGAGTCTCAGGATGACAGCCTTGGAGAGCAGATTGTCTGCCTTCATGCAGCAGCAGTGGGCACTGATGGCCAGCCTGTCTGGTGCATCTGCCCCGACCACCAGGACATTGACTTTGAAGTCGACCCCAGAGACCGAATCGATACTCGAGTCCATCATGACTCAAAGTCGACCTCGGTCGCGGTCTCCCTCGACCTCCCGCTCGGGAAAGAGGGCGTCGAAGCCGGTGACTCCGGTGTCGGGGAGGGTGCTCCAGGGCCCTGCGGGGTCGGACTCTGACTCCTCGTCGGACGAGTCCGCCTAGAAGACGGAGGATGAGGAGTCCCCCGATACGTTCAAGACTCGGTGCGTCCTGTCGGACTCATCGCAGTCTGAGCCCCGGAGTAGATCCCCTCCGGGGGATACTCTTCTCGGAGTTCGTCCGGGATATGGCCACTGCCTTGACTATTCCGGCAGACCCTGAGGAAGAGCCTCGAGCTGAAGAGCTCGAGGCCCTGCAGTATGACTCTCCTCCGAAGGAGGACTTTACTGTCCCGGTTCCTCCGATGCTGGAATGGCTCCTTTTCAGGATGTGGGAGGCACTGGCCTCGGCGCCGGTTTTAAGCAAGCGAATCGACTCGATCTGTCGACTCAGATAGAGCCTTGGCTTTCAGAAGGCACAGCTACCACACCATTCCATGGTTGTGGAATCGGCCATGCATCGTCTGAAGAGCCAGAAGATGCACTCCGTGGTGCCCCCCGGCAGGGAGGCCTGCAACCTCGATGGCGTCGGTAGAAAGTGCTTCCAGGGTTCGATGCTTGCTTGCCGTGTCCAGTCTTACCAGCTGTACATGGGCATGTACTTGCGGAACCTGGCCAAGGAGTCGGCCGGGTTCTCTGCTGGACTCTCCGGGGAACCCTTGCAGAGATTCAAGTCCTTGTCCTCGGGGATTCGGGACTGCTCGAAGTTCATGTCCCGCGCCGCCTACGATGGCTTCAAGGCTTCGGCCAGTGTTGCGGCAGCCGGCATCACGGCTCGATGCCAGGCATGGCTGCAGTCATCGGACCTCGAGCCATGGGTTCAGGACAAGTTGGTCGATGTCCCTTGCCGAGGTGAAAACCTTTTTGGCAAGCCCATGACCGAGAAGGCCACCCAGCTCGAAACAGAGCACCTTACACGGACAAGGCTGTCTAGGAAGACCTCTGCCCCTTCTCATAAAAAGAAGGGCTCAGGTAAAAAGCCCTTTTACCCGAGGAAGGGCACTGCCTACAAACAGTACCCTCAATATCAGGCTACCCAAGCTGCACCCCAGGGTCAGCAAGCCAAGGGGCAGGGTAATGGGCCCCGTAGGCAGAGGACCCCCAAGCCTCCGGCCCCTGCCCCCACTCAGCAGGGTGGGGTTTTTGACTCCTTGAGCATAGCCTCTCCATCCCTGCTCTCCCAACCCTGCACAGGAGGTCGCCTCGCCCTCTTTGCCCACCAGTGGCCCCTCATCACCGGGGACAGTTGGGTGTTGGACATAGTCCACAGGGGCTATGCACTGCATTTTCACCAACTGCCTCCTCCATACTTCCCAGGGGAGCCTCCAAAGCCTCCCCTGCACACAAACCTTCTCCTTCAAGAGCTTCAAGGTCTGTTGGTGGACAGGGCGGTGGAGCCTGTGCCTCCCCACTTGCAAGGTCACGGATTCTACTCCAGGTATTTCCTGGTGCCCAAAAGAACCGGTGGCCTTCGACCCATTCTGGACTTCAGGAACCTCAACAAGTTCCTAGAGAAAGAAAAATTCAAGATGCTTACTCTTGGAACACTTCTGCCCTACCTCCAGCAGGGAGATTGGCTATGCTCCTTAGATCTAAAGGATGCGTACACTCACATCCTCATTCATCCAGACCACAGATAGTACCTCAGGTTCAATGTGGGAGGAAACCATTATCAGTACAGAGTACTGCCTTTTGGCCTCACCTCCGCTCCCAGGGTTTTTACCAAATGCCTGGCAGTGGTGGCGGCCTACCTGAGAAATCAGGGAATCTTTGTCTTCCCCTATCTGGAGGACTGGCTCATCAGGGGTCAGATGTGCCAGGAGGCCAGACAAGCCACCCTCAGGACTCTTGCTCTTCTTCAAAGCCTGGGGTTTGTAATAAACTTCGCAAAGTCCACTTTGCTCCCCTCCCAGAACTTGGAGTTCATAGGAGCAAGGCTGGACTCTCTGCTGGCAAAGGCTTTCTTGCCAGAAGACAGAGCCCAAAGATTGATAGCCTTGGCAAATCAGTTTCTCAGCAGGTCACTGGTCTCCGCCAGACTCTGCCTGAGGCTGCTTGGCCACATGGCTTCGACAGTGCATGTGACCCCCAATGCCAGGCTCCATATGAGGCCTGCACAGTGGTGCCTTCGGACTCAGTGGTCACAGGCCACAGGCAGCCTCAGGGACAGGATAAGGGTGTCCAGACAATTTCTGAACTCCCTCAACTGGTGGCTGCATCCACCCAATCTACTAAAGGGGGTGCCTTTTCAGATTCCTGGGTACATGGTGGTACTGACCACCGATGCCTCCCTGCAGGGCTGGGGAGCTCATTGTCTAGGCAAGTGCACCCAGGGCCTGTGGTCTCCTTGGGAAGCTGCACAGCAGATCAATCTCCTCGAACTCAGAGCTATTCGATTAGCACTCAAAGCTTTCTCTCCTACCCTGGCTCATCAATCTGTCCTGGTTCAGACAGACAACCAAGTAGCCATGTTTTATTTATTTATTTACATTCTCTTATATACCGCGCTATTCTGCATCAGTGCGGTTTACATTGAACAAACTGAAATTACATTGAACAGGGCATTATAACTTCGAGATAACTATTTTACAGGGAACATGGGCTATGGAGGGTTAAGTGGCTTGCCCAAGACCACAAGGAGCACCTGTGGGACTAGAAACCCCAGTCCTTCCGGCCCAAGGTTGCTGTCCTCTAGTGGGATTTGAACCCCCGACCTTCCGGCCTGAAGTACCTTGCCCCAACCACTAGGCCACTCCTCCACACCATGTGAATAAACAGGGCGGGACTGGGTCCAGAATCCTTTGTCGGGAGGCTCAGGACCTTTGTTCATTTGCCCTCAAGCACAACATGCTCTTCAAGGCTGTGTACCTTCCAGGCCAGGACAACTACCTGGCCAACAGATTAAGCAGAATTCTGCAACCCCACGAGTGGCAGCTGCATCCTTCAGTAGTTCAGAAGATCTTCCTAAAATGGGGCCTCCCTTTGGTAGATCTCTTTGCCAGCCCAATGAACAAGCAACTGCCAAAGTTCTGCTCCAGGCAACCGCATCCTCCGAGAATAGCAGCAGATGCTTTTCTGATTCCATGGTCTCAGGGCCTCCTGTATGCGTTTCCTCCCACGCCCTTGGTGGCCCGAACTCTTCAAAATTCTTCAGGACAAGGCCTCGGTCTTGCTGGTGGCTCCCAGGTGGCCAAGACAGCCTTGGTTTCCACTTCTACTTCAACTGGCGGTGGATCCCCCCACTGCCTCTGGGTTTGCAACACGACCTTCTCTCCCAGGATCAGGGTTCCCTTCTACACCCCAATCTCAAAGCTCTCAATTTGATGGCCTGGAGGCTGCAAGGGTAGTTTTGGCTCCCTGGGGCCTACCTCAGGAAGTTGAGGAGGTTGTCCTAGCATCTAGGAAACAGTCCACTAGGAAAACCTATGCTCTCAAATGGAAAAGGTTTTCTGTGTGGTGTCAGCTACGTACAGAGGATCCTTTCTCCTGTACTGTGTGCCAGTAGTGCTTCAGTTCTTACTGCACTTATCAAATCAGGGACTTAAGTCCAATTCTGTTCGGGTCCACCTCTCAGCTCTAGCAGCTCACCACTCACTGGTGGAGGGACATTCTCTGTCGGGTCACCCATTGGTGTCCCGCTTTCTCAGGGGCCTGCTTTTACTCAAGCCTCCAATCCGTCCTCCTGCCCCTGAGTGGGAGTTGAATGTGGTCTTGCAGCAACTGACTCGCCCACCTTTTGAGCCATGGCTACTTGCCCACTACGCTTCCTCTCCTGGAAGACACTCTTCCTGATAGCTCTTACTTCGGCTAGGCGAGTGAGTGAGCTTCAGGCCCTGGTCTGTGATAGGCCTTACACCAGGATTTATAGGAACAGGGTAGTCCTCACGACTCATCCAAAGTTCCTCCCAAAGGTTGTCTCCTCTTTCCACCTCAATCAGGAGGTGGTTCTTCTGACATTCTTCCCTAGGCCTCATGCAAGCCAGGCTGAAGCAGTCCTGCATACCCTGGATTGTAGGAGGGCCTTATCCTTCTACCCTGAGCATACGCAGGGGCATAGAAGGGCTACTTAGCTCTTCGTTTCTTTTGACCCTAATAAATTAGGGTTGGCTGTGTCCAAAACGTACCTTGTCCATCTGGGTGGCTGACTATCACCTGGGCTTACAAGGCAGCTGACCTTCCTTTGCAGGGTCGGGTTACGGCCCACCGTGTCAGGGCAATGGTTGCCTCAGTGGCTCATCTCCGCTCTGTGCCCTTAGTAGACATCTGCAGGGCTGCAACTTGGTCTTCAAGCCAGACCTTTGCGGCCCATTACTGTCTGGAGAGGGAGTCCCATAGGGACAGTGCTTTTGGCCAGGCAGTACTCCGGAATCTCTTTGAGGTTTAGGCAACTCCTGCCCTCTGTTGGGCTACCGGTGGAGGTTGTGTCCTTGAAAAGCCTTTCTTTGCTGCTGAGACTAGAGGGAGTACTCTTGTTCAGCCTGGGTTCCTCGGTAGCCCAGAGCTTGGGAGTCACCCATATGTGAGGACTGACTTCCTGCTTGGTCCTGGAGAAAGAGTAGTTACTCACCTGTAACAGGTGTTCTCCAGGAGCAGCAGGAATCAGTCCTCACAACCCTCCCTCCTCCCCTTGGAGTTGCAGTTGTACATAGTTCATTTTTCATTTTGTGTGCTGTTCTTAGCTATGTCATTTGACTGAGGTAAGATGGCACCTTTAGGCGGGAAGGGAACCGCGCATGCGTGCCTGCATTCCCAAAGGCTTTCACAGAAAGCTGGGGAAATGCTCCGCTGGGGCTTCATCGGCGCCGATGACACCCATATGTGAGGACTGATTTCTGCTGCTCCTGGATAACACCTGTTACAGGTGAGTAACTACCCTATTATCAATGTTGACATGAAAGCCGTTAAGTCCATATAATGAGTGGCATATAAATTTATAAGTATGCCTCAATAACTGCTTTATTGGGTGCCAGGTGCCTCACTATTTTGCTACTTTCAGGGTCACAAGTATTTTGCAAACTCTATCAGTAGTTTATACAACCTCGCTTTTGGAGATGCCGCATAGCTACTTGCCTTTCATCTGATTCTAAAGCAATCTTGAGAAATCACAATTTCAATATCTGTGGATTTTTACTTGAACCAGCTCTCCTGCAATTTCCTAGAGGACCATATCTAGAAATATTGTATAAAATAAACTATGATGTTCTATCAACATGGATGATGTAATTCTCAATGCTTATGACAAAAACAAACAAAAAAACCACCAGACTAACCTGGCGACACTGTTAGGTGGTAAATGGTGCAGTCTATTTTTAACTGGTGCACAACCAGAACTCTTTATGTCCTTCCTGCCTAATATATAGTAAGTCATGACCATTTTACCAGAGGATGAGAGTAGTTGTGTTCAAGGGGCTGTTTGTACAAATCTCATAAAGCTATTTCTGCTGCCATACCTGCCCACAGAACATTATTTAAGTGCTCTTACAAGGGTAGAGTGTTTTGGTAAGACAACTAATTTGATGCTGTTTCACATATATGTCCATTGCACTTCTTTGTTAAGTCCATCATCTTTACTCATGCTGAGGGGTTTTCCCTATCGGATAAAAAGAGTAGTTACTCACCTGTAAAGCACAGTTACTTACCTGTAACAGGTGATCTCTGGGAACAGCAGGAATAAGTCTTCACATATGGGTATCGTCGGTACCGACGGAGCCTGCATGGGAACGCTCCCCAGCATCCAGAAAGAAAGCTTTTGGGAGCATCCCACAGCGCCTGCGCACTGCCTTCCCGCCTTTCCCAACCGCCTCTCTCCAGTTCGAGTTTTAAAGCTGAGACAAAGAGAGAGAGAGAGGAAAGCAAAGATAGATAGAGAGATACAACTCCTAGGGGAGGTGGGTGGGTTGTGAAAACTTATTCCTGCTGTTCCCAGAGATCACCTGTTACAGGTAAATAACTGTGCTATCTCCAGGAACAAGCAGGAATGAGTCTTCACATATGGGGACTCCCCGGCTAGAGATGCCAGGGAGATCTCCAAGGTTGTGAGTCCCTGAGAAGGGCTCTACCTGCCCCCATGGATCTCAGGCATCCAACAAGGGATGGGGGGTAGGAGTTGATTAGGTATGGAACAGGTGTTTGAGAACAGCCTGACCAAACAAGGCATTCCGGCGGGAGTCCTTGTCCAAGCAGTAATGGGCTGTAAAGGAATGAACCGAGGACCAGGTGGCCGCTCGACAGATTTGGTCGATGGACACAGAGCTCAGATGAGCCATAGAGGCTGCCATGGCCCTCACATTGTGAGCTGTGACATGGCCCTCCAGAGAAAGGTTCTTACTCTGGTAGGCGAAAGAAATACACTGAGCAATCCAATTAGACAGAGTTCTCTTAGAGACTGGAAGTCCCAAATGAGAGGGATCAAAAGCAACAAAGAGTGAAGAGGACTTTCTATGTTGCTGTGTCCTTTGTAACTAAAAAGCGAGCGCTCTCTTACAATCCAGGGTATGGAGATTCCTCTCTGCACTTGATGCATGAGGTCCTGGAAAAAAGACAGGTAAATACACCTCCTGGTTCAGATGAAAAGGTGAGACCACTTTAGGCATAAAGTGTGGATTAGTCCTGAGGACTACCTTGTCATGATGGAACCTTGTATAAGGAGGGCTAGCCACCAAGGCTTGCAGCTCACTGATGCGGCGAGCTGAGGTGACTGCAATGAGAAAAATAACCTTCCAGGAAAGGAATTTCAAGGAGGTAGTGGCTAAGGGTTCAAAGGGTGGCTTCATAAGCTGGCCAAGAACCAAATTCAAGTCCCATGCCACTGGAGGTGGTCTAATGGGAGGTTTAGTTAAAAGAAGGCCTCTCATGAATCTTGCAATAAGAGGATGAGAGGAAATAGGCTGTCCATTGAGAGGCTTAAGGGATGCTGCAATAGTACTCAAATGGACTCTTACTGAATTCGTTTTAAGGCCTGCATGGGATAAATGCAGCAAATACTCTAGTAAAGAATTCAGAGGTATTGCAAGAGGGTTAAGACCCTTTTGTGCACACCAAATGGAAAACCTTTTCCATTTAAAAGCATAGGAATGTCTAGTGGAAGGCTTTCTGGAAGCATGAAGGATATCCTTCACATGATGAGAAAGATGCAAATCTTGAAGGTCTAGGCCTTCAGCAACCAGGCTCTGAGATGAAGAGACTGGGGATTTGGGTGCCACAACGTTCCCTCCTCCTGGGACAGGTGGTCTGGAGCAGATCCCAATTCCAGGGAGGGAGCTTGAGAGAGATGCAGAAGTAGAGGGTACCACACCTGGCGTGGCCAATGTGGTGCTATGAGGATCATAGACCCCTTGTCTCTCTGAAGTTTGAACAGTGTCTTGGGAATTAGGGGAATGGGTGGAAAGGCATAGAGGAAGTCTTGCCCCCAATGAAGGAGGAAGGCATCCCTGGCCTGAACTCCCTGACACGGAATCCTGGAACAGAACCGGGGAAGTTTGGCATTCCACGGACTTGTAAACAGGTCTATGTCCGGGGTTCCCCAAATTCGGAAGATCCTGGCTATCTGGTCCCCATGGAGGGACCATTCGTGTGGAAGCAGAACTCGACTGAGTCTGTCTGCCCAAGAGTTTTGAACCCCTGGAAGATACTCTGCCACGAGATGAATTTGATGCTCTCTGGCGAAGGCCCACAATCTCAAAGCTTTGTTGCAAAGCGACAGAGAGCCAGTCCCGCCCTGCTTGTTCACGTAGAACATGGCTACTTGGTTGTCCGTGTGGATGAGGACTGTCCTGTAGATGAGCAGGGTGTGGAAGACTCAGAGCTAGAAGAATTGCTCTGAGCTCCAAGAGGTTGATATGTAGAGATGTCTCTTGTGGAGACCAGATGCCCTGGGTGGAGAGATCTTGTAGATGAGCTCCCCAACCCTTTGGAGAAGCATCTGTTGTAAGGGTTGCTTGGGGTAGCGACTGTTGAAAGGGGGACCCCAGTAACAGATTTTGAGTGGACCTCCACCACTGGAGAGACCAGAAGAGGCGACTGGAGGTTGCTATTTTGTCTGACAGGCACCCTGATGCCTGGGTCCATTGGGTGGACGTCCACTGAGCTGCCCTCATGTGAAGGCGAGCGTAAGGAACCACATGCACGGTGGATGCCATGTGGCCTAACAGTTGTAACATTTCTCGGGCAGTTAAATGGGACTTTAACTGAATTTGAGAGGCTAACTGCACCAAGCGTAGGCAAAGGGCCTGGGGAGAATAGGCCCTTGCAGTTCTGGTATCCAGCAAGGCCCCTATGAACTCTAGTGACTGAGTAGGGGGTGAGATGGGATTTTGGGATGTTTATTACAAGTCCCAGATACTGAAGAACACGCCTTGTGCAGGCTAGGGAAGTCTGGGCCTCTGACTGGGACGGAGCTCGGATGAGCCAGTCGTCCAGATATGGGAATACAAATATTCCTAGAGTGCGCAGAAATGCAGCTACTACTGCCATGCATTTTGTGAACACTCTTGGAGCAGAGGCCAGACTGAAAGGAAGCACTCTGTATTGGTAGTGCTTTCCTTGATAAAGGAACCGAAGGAACCTTCTGTGTGTTGGATGGATGAGGATATGGGTGTACGCATCCTTGAGATCTAGAGAACAAAGCCAATCCTGACTCTGAAGGTATGGAAGGAGAGCACCGAGAGAAATCATCTTAAATTTCTCCTTGCATAGATACTTGTTCAATTCTCTGAGATCTAATATGGCTCTGTAGCCCCCTGTTTTCTTTGGGATAAGAAAATAGGGGGAGTAGAACCCTGAGCCCTGTTGAAGAAGGGGTACTTCTTCTATTGCCCTTTGGGCAAGAAGGGTAGCAATCTCCTGACCCAGAAGGTCGAGGAGAGATGTTGGAGAATTGAACTGTCTCACCATGATGTGAGGAGGAAGGTTTAAGAAATGAAGTTTGTACCCCTCCCTTATGATGGAGAGGGTCCATTGCTCTGCCGTGACCTGTTCCCATCTGGGAGTAAAGTGGGCTAACCTTCCCGGAATGGTGAGAGGCTCTGGTTCTTCTAGAGCCAGAAAGCGTAGTTACTCACCTGTAACAGGTGTTCTCCAGGAGCAGCAGGAATCAGTCCTCACATATGGGTGACGTCGGCGCCGACGGAGCCCTCGCGGAGCAATTTTCCCCAGCTTTCAAGAAAGCCTTTGGGAATTGCAGCGCGCATGCGCGGTCGCCTTCCCGCCCAAGGGTGCCATCTTAGCCAGTCAGATGACATAGCTAAAAAAGACAGCATAAAAATTTGCAAAAAAACTAAAGCAGATGATTGCAACTCCAAGGGGAGGAGGGAGGGTTGTGAGGACTGATTCCTGCTGTTCCTGGAGAACACCTGTTACAGGTGAGTAACTACGCTTTCTCCAGGACCAAGCAGGAAGTCAGTCCTCACATATGGGACTCCCAAGCTTAAGGCTACCGGAGACCCTAAGCACAAAAATGAGCTCCCTCTAGCTCAGCAGCACAGAAGGAAGGAATCTTCGCTGAATTATCACCCACCGGTAGCCCACATCCGGGATGGAGGGTAGGAGTTGCTCAGACCTCAAAGAGATTACGGAGGACTGCCTGTCCGAAAGCACTGTCCCTGCGGGACTCCCTCTCGAGACAGTAATGGACCGCAAAAGTCTGGCTCGAAGACCAAGTAGCGGCCCGGCAGATGTCTGCCAGCGGAACAGAGCGGAGGTAAGCCACTGACGTGGCCTTTGCCCGAACGCAGTGAGCCGTGACTCGAACTTCCAAGGAGAGTCCGGCTGCCCCATAAGCCCAAGTGATACAGTCCGCAACCCAGATGGACAGAGTACGCTTGGAGACCGGGAGCCCCAATTTATTGGCGTCAAAAGACACAAAAAGCTGAGCAGCTTTACGGTGCTCCCGCGTACGGTCAAGGTAGAAGTTCAATGCCCTTCTACAGTCCAGGGTATGGAGGACCGTTTCAGCTCGGCTGGAGTGTGGTCTGGGAAAGAAGGTCGGAAGTACCACCTCCTGATTGATGTGAAAAGGGGAGACCACTTTTGGAAGAAATTTTGGGTGAGTCCGTAGGACTACCCTATTTTTGTAGAACCGAGTGTAAGGGGGATCAGACACGAGGGCCTGCAATTCACTTACGCGTCTAGCGGAAGTGAGGGCTATCAAGAACAATGTTTTCCAAGAAAGAAAACGGAGAGAACAGGTAGCCATAGGTTCAAAAGGCGGACAGGTGATCCGCTGTAAAACCACATTCAGATCCCAGTCAGGCGCTGGCGGGCGCAGAGGTGGGTTAAGCAGAAGGAGACCTCGGAGAAACCTCGCTACAAGAGGGTCGCTGGAAAGAGGTCTGCCGTCCACCGGCACATGATGTGCTGAAAGAGCACTGAGGTGAACTTTGACGGAGTTGGACTTAAGTCCCAGATTAGAGAGGTATAGCAAGTACTGCAGGATCACCGACACCGGGCAGGAGAAGGGATCCTGAGACTGTTGGGTACACCAAACGGAAAAAGCGACGCCATTTAAGGGCGTAGCATTTGCGGGTAGAAGGTCGCCGAGAAGCTAGGACGACCTCTTCCACCTCTGCCGGCAGAAGAAGGGGAGCAAGGACTACCCTCTCAGCAGCCAGGCCATTAGATTGAGAGATCTGAGGTTGGGGTGTAGCAGAGACCCCTGATCCTGAGTGAGGAGATCCGGTTGTAACCCCAGAGGGAATGGATCCTCCACCGCTAATTGCAGCAGGGGCGGAAACCACGGCTGTCTGGGCCAGCGAGGGGCCACCAGGATCATGAAGGCTTTGTCTCGGAGAACCTTGAAAAGAGTCCGAGAGACTAGCGGGATGGGAGGGAAAGCGTACAGAAGGCTCCCCGACCATGAGAGTAGAAAAGCGTCCGCCGCAACCCGAAGGGGGTGTGGCTGACGAGAGCAGAAGCGAGGAAGTTGCCGGTTGTGAGGACTGGCAAAGAGATCCACGGTGGGGAGGCCCCACTTTAGAAAGAGCTTCTGAACTACCAAGGGATCCAGACGCCACTCGTGCGGCTGGAGGATCCTGCTGAGTTTGTCCGCCAGGCAATTCTCTTGGCCTGGGAGATAAACTGCCTTGAGGAGAACGCCGTGACTGACGGCCCAAGAGCAGAGCTTCTGTGCCTCCCGGCAGAGGAGGAAGGAGCCCGTGCCCCCCTGCTTGTTCACGTAGAACATGGCAACTTGATTGTCCGTCTGGACAAGGACGGACTGGTGAGAAGTCAGGTGGGAGAAGGCCTTGAGAGCCAGGCGGATCGCCCTGAGCTCCAGGAAGTTGATCTGCTGAGCAGACTCCCACGTGGTCCAGAGGCCCTGAGTACGTGCCCCTTGGCAATGCGCTCCCCAGCCCAGGAGGGATGCATCTGTTGTCAGCACCCGGGCCGGCTGAGGTGACTGGAAAGGCATGCCGAATATCAGGTTCGGCCGCTGAAGCCACCACCGGAGAGACGAGAGCAGCGGCTCGGAGACGCGCACTAGGTCTGCTAGGCCGCCTGTGGCTTGTCGCCACTGCTGGCGGAGACACCATTGAGCAGGCCGCATATTCAGGCGGGCATTGGGGGTCACATGGACGGTGGAAGCCATATGGCCGAGTAGTCTCAGGAAGCGCCTGGCGGAGACCAGGGGCTGGCTGCGAAAACGGTCGGCTAGGTCCATGAGCCGTTGAGCCTTGTCGAGCGGTAGGTACGCTCGTGCCTGAGGAGTGTGCAGCCTTGCGCCGATGAACTCGAGATCCTGTGAGGGGAGCAAAGTGGACTTTGCGAAGTTTATAACAAAGCCCAAGTACTGCAGAAGAGTCACCGTGCGGCGCGTGGCGTTGGTGACCTCCAGAGCGGACGCTGCTCTGATGAGCCAGTCGTCGAGGTACGGAAAGACAGAGGCCGTGAAGCCTGAGATGGGCCGCCACCACCGCGAGACATTTTGTGAAGACTCGCGGTGCGGAGGACAGGCCAAAGGGCAGTACTCTGTACTGGTAATGATTTCCCGCCACCACAAACCTTAGGTATTGGCGGTGGCTTGGGTGGATGAGGATGTGCGTGTAGGCATCCTTTAGATCCAAGGAGCATAGCCAATCTCCCTGCTGGAGGTAGGGCAGAAGGATTCCAAGGGTAAGCATCTTGAACTTCTCCCGCACGAGGAACTTGTTGAGGTTGCGCAAGTCCAGGATGGGTCTGAGGCCTCCTGTTCTTTTTGGTATTAGAAAATACCTGGAATAAAAGCCTTGACCTTTAAGGTGGTGGGGCACCGGTTCCACCGCCTGTTCCTGTATAAGACCTGCTAACTCCTGAAGGAGTAATTCCCTGTGCAGAGGGGGTCGTGGAGGTTCTCCCGGAAAATAGGAGGGAGGGACCTGGTGGAAGTGGAGAAGATAGCCTTCTCGCACGACTTGAAGCACCCAGGCATCTGAGGTGATGCTGGACCACCTGTGGGCGAAGTGAACCAGCCGGCCTCCGGTGCTGGGAGGAACCAGCGGGGGGGGAGAGGCTATGCTTAAGGAGTCAAAAACCCCCACCCTGCGGAGCAGGGGCTGGTGGTGCAGGCTTGGGGGCTTGCTGCCTACGGGACCCGTTACCCCGTCCCTTGGCCTGCTGGCCCTGTTGGGGAGCTGCAGGGGCCTGATAGTGGGGGTACTGTTTGTAGGCAGCCGCCTTCCTCGGGTAAAAGGACTTCTTTCCCGAGCCCTTCTTTTTCTGGGAAGGGGCGGAGGTCTTCCTAGAAAGCCTAGTCCTGGTGAGAGTCTCCGTCTCAATTTGTGCAGCCTTATCAGCCATGGGCTTGCCAAAGAGGTTTTCGCCTCGGCAAGGGACATCGACCAACTTGTCCTGCACCCAGGGCTCAAGGTCAGACGACTGAAGCCAAGCCTGTCGGCGGGCACCGATGCCGGCTGCGGCCACTCGAGCCGATGCTTCAAAGCCATCATAGGCTGCTCGGGACATGAATTTTGAGCATTCCCGAATGCCAGTGGACAAGGCCAGGAACCTCCGCAAGGGTTCCTCGGACAAACCAGCGGAGAAGCCGGCTAGCTCTTTAGCCAGGTCTCGGAGATACATGCCCATGTATAGCTGGTAGGTCTTGACACGACATGCGAGCATAGAGCCCTGGAAACACTTCTTACCAAGGCCATCCAGGTTACGGGCCTCCCTGCCAGGAGGCACCGAGGAGTGCATCTTCTGGCTCTTAAGACGATGCATGGCCGATTCCACTACCATGGAATGGTGTGGTAGCTGTGCTTTTTGGAAGCCAGGGCTCTTGCGGACTCGATAGATAGAATCGACCCGCTTGCTCAGGACCGGCGAGGTGGCCGGACTCTCCCACATGCGGAAGAGTAGTCATTCCAGCATGGGAGGAACCGGTACAGTAAAGTGTTCCCTGGTGGGAGAGTCATACTGGAGGGCGTCGAGCTCTTCGGCTCGAGGCTCCTCCTCGGGGTCCGCAGGGAAGGCCAAAGCCTTGGCCATATCCCTGACGAAGTCCGAGAACCGGGCATCCTCCGGGGGGGACTGCTTCCGAGGTTCGGACTCAGGTGAGTCCGAGGGGACACACCGAGTCCGAAAAGAATCAGGCGACTCTTCCTCTTCAGACTCCCAGACCAACTCCGACGAGGACTCGGTGGGGTCAGCCCGGGCAGGGCGCGGCGCCTGCCGCCCCGACGCCGAGGGAGTCGGCGTCGGCGACCTCGGTCCCGAACGGGAGGCCGAGGGTGACCTCGACCGAGGATCGACTCGAGTTTGCATCGACTCGAGGATCGGCTCGGTCTCCGGGGTCGACTTAGACGTCGACGTCCCGGCGGTCGGGGCAGCGGCGCCAGCGAAGCCAGCGAGCAGTGCCCGCTGCTGGTCCATGAAGGCAGACAGTCTGCTCTCCAAGGCCGTCAACCTGAGTCCGAGCTCAGGTGACCCAGAAGCCCCCCGACTCGGGCCCCGACGGCGTCGGGCCCGACGTCGGCTGTCGCGGAGGCGAGTCCAGAAGGACCACAGGACTTACCTGAGCAGGCAGCTCCGACTCCAGGCGAGGTCGCTTCGTGAGGTGCTCCTTCTCCAAGGACCCGGGGCGGCTATCGGGGCTATGCGACCTGGCCCTCGCGGAGCCAGGAGCGTCCACCGACGCCGCCCTCGCGGGTTTCACCTTCCGTCGATGGTCCCCGGAGGGAGAGCCCCTGTCGGAGGAACTCCGGCGACGGTCCGAGCTGGAACCCCTGGACGCGGAGGCCTCCGACGAGATCCGGGTACGGCTGGGGTCAGCGAAGATTCTATCCCGCTGATGCCGCCGACTTCTCAACGCTTTGGAGGAAAGTTTGCCACAAGGCCCACAGATCATTTCTTCATGATCCGGGCCCAGGCAGCGGAGGCAATTGTCGTGTGTGTCAGTTAGTGACATATTTCGGTCACACTGACCACACCGCTTGAAACCACTGGCAGCCATCGGGGGAAAAAGGGCCCCGGCGAGGTCAAAGGACCGGGCTGCCAGGGAAAAACCGAAATGAAAACTGACTAAGTCAGAAAAACCGAAAAAGAAGAAGAGGACTCGTGACCGGCGTCGCAAGTCCGGGCGGGAAAAAGACCAGCGTCGAACCGAAGGAAAAAAGAGTAATTATGAAGAAAAATCAACTTTTTCGCGGGGACACGACGGGTACGTCTGTAGGGCTCCGCGGAAAAAAGAAGACTGGCTAAGATGGCACCCTTGGGCGGGAAGGGGACCGCGCATGCGCGCTGCAATTCCCAAAGGCTTTCTTTGAAAGCTGGGGAAAATTGCTCCGCGAGGGCTCCGTCGGCGCCGACGTCACCCATAAGTGAGGACTGACTTCCTGCTTGGTCCTGGAGAAACATACATATATATACATACATATATATACACATATACACATATATATATATATATTTATTTATATTTATTTTTTTAAAAAGAACCGGCGGTACCGATAGGTGTCGTGCAGAGGCAGACACGACCACAAGAAAGCAAGTTTAAAGAAGAAATTTTCTGCGGTGACAGGGTATGTGTCCTGTCGGCTCAGCGGAAAACAAAGAACTGAAGAGGGACAGTTGGAAAGGTGGGAAGGCAGCGTGCATGTGCTGAGGGATGCTCCCAAAAGCATTCCTATTGGACGCTGGGAAGCGTTCCCGCGCAGGCTCCGTCGGTACCGACGATACCCGTATGTGAAGACTACATTCCTGCTTGTTCCTCGAGATTATCAAGATCCTCCCACTTGCACAGTGATGTATACATTTAGGGACATACCTTGATTTCTCATGAATGTATATTCTATCTAGGGTGGTTTGCTCCATAGCTAGGCATCATTTGCACCCGCCAGATTCCTTGCTCGGTTTATCTACCACTGACATAATTGTTACCCACTGGAGGGGTAACCCGTAGCGCCATTTAGATGATATGAAGCTGACAAAATTAAATTGATTCTGTTTCAAATGGATCTACAGTATGGAAAGCAATACTGCCCATCATCTCTATTTACTATTAAGATCTCTTTGATGGTAGGCATACTTCATGCCGTTGCATTGTTATACTTTTCACTACTGGTGGCCATATTTCCAGGTGTGATAGTACCTCCTTGGACCAGATTCTTGTCCATAACCTCTTTGTTAAATTAGTTTCAAACTACCACAGCAGTGTCAATTAGTATCATTCCGCATACCATTTGTCCTTGCACCCTCAGCTTGGGAGTCACCCAGGTGTGACTGATTATTCAAGGATAAAGCAAAGTTACTTATGTAACAGGGGTTCCACATGGACAGCAGAACAAAACAGCCACACAATCCCTCTCACCTCTTCCTTATGACTGAAGCTTTATGCAGTCAGTCCCTTGGTACACTTATTTTCTCCATGGTTTTCAGTACCATCTTTGTAACTGTATTTTTTGTAACTTTATTTATATAAATGAGGAATACAAAATGTGAACATACAAAACAAACAGCAAGCAGAAGCAACCATCATAAACAGTACAGTACAGTGTATCAAGGTAGGAATGTTTATGCAAAAGCTAAATAAACTATTCCAGGGATGCAGCAGCCAGGCAACACTCCTTATTCCAATCATATGCTGCCTGTTCCCCGACACGACACACAGCAATCATTCTCTATACAACATAGACATCATAACTTAAAAAGGGAAAGGCAGAACGGGCAAATAAATAGATAGTAAACCATATGGGAAACATACCAAAAATGTCAAATGAAAGACAAATAAAAAGATAGGAAACAGAAAAAGGTGCATTTACTAATCTAATCTAAGCCCAGGGGTAGAGGCAATGGTGAAGCCAGGACAAGGAGAACACACACTGGTAGAATGACAATTGCAAGCATAAAGATTCCCCAAGCCAGAAGTGGAGAGCCATCAAGACCACTCTCCTCTGTCATTCCCCTGGATTCAACTGGACATTAAACCAACTAGAGTAAGGGCCCCAAAGGGGTCAAAACTGTCCTGTTGCCCTTTAAGCACAGAGGAGAGTTAATTCTATTTATTTATTGCTTGCTTCTATACCGCCCCTTCCAGAGATCAGGGGCGGTTTACAAATAACGAAACAAGTTACATAGAACCGTAGTAAAACTATTTACATAGTAAAGTGGGATATTTAACACATTGCAAGTTACATAGAATAGGTAGGCTACATAAGATTAGTAGTCTTAGTATATCCAGTTTATCCAGATTCATCAGTTCGTTCACATGTACTCTCCAGTCCTTAACTCCCAGCCCTTTCACATCCTGCCAGTGATGAGCAATGACCATCTGGACATCAACAGAAAGCAGCTTGATAAGACCACTGCGAACTTCCAAGGTACCTGCTTCTCCCTTCCCATGACCCTGCAAGCAAGCAACTGGCTTGACAGAGAGATTGGACCCAGAAATAGAGTTTAAACAAACCCACTATCTGCATCCGAACCCACGGGCACTTCTACCATATATGACAAAAGGATCCAACAGGACCCACACCCCTGCCAACACAGATGCAACTCCCACAGCCTTGACTGCTGCATGCAGGCCAGAATTACATAAGCCCATTGCAGGGGCTTAAACTGGGTCTACTGACAGTTAGTACCACAGGTACAGCGATAATGCCTGCTGTGAATAAGCCACCATTCAGCCAGCATAAATTCCCAACAGAGAAGATCATGCCACCCTACCACATGAGCTCCAAACCTGGGAAAATACAGATTCAAAAGAGCTTGATATAGCTTAGCTAATATTCCCTCCAACTCTGTCAATCCTGAAATAGGAAAGCCTCTAAATCGGATGGATAGCGGAGGCAGCAGAGGCCAGTGATTCTCCCGAAACACAAAAACTGTAGCTGAAAATACTGAAAAAAGGTGAGGCGGGTTACCCCCTCCTGACCAGCTAATACATGCTCATGAAGGAGCCACCCTCCAGCAGATCCTTAAAATCGAAGCAGACCATTCATACCCAACTATGCCACAAAGACCGAAAGTCTGCTCCACTAAATGGACGATAATCTTCAATTCTGGCATCTGGGAAGAGGGCCCCACTCAACCTCCCTCTTCGATGTATCTATGCCAGCACTTGAACCATGGGAGCTAGGAGAACATGACCCTCCACCGCTCCCCCTCTCCTCAATCTCAAAGACTGACATGGGTGGCATCCAACTTCTCTCCATTAATACCCACTGCATGTTTGGAGGGCAGACAGTGATACCGCAGGCCACAAAAAGCAGCCACCTGGTAATATAGCAACAACTTAGCAAACCCCAGGCCTCCTTCTTCAATGGGATGCACCAACCACTTCCAGCTGATTCTAGCTTTAGGCGTGCTCCACACAAACTGACTGAAGCACTTCTCCAACTTTACAAAGAAAACTGCAGGTAGCCTAATGGGCAGCTGTGAAAACGTACAGGAGTTTGAGGAGAACCACCATTTTGAGCACAACAGCACGACCAAACCAGCCCAAGGTAAGATCCCCCATTGAGCCAAGTCTTCTTGAATGGCAGCAACCATGGGAGTATAATTCAGAGAAAAAAGTTCCTGAACTCTGGAGGACACCTTCACCCCTAAATACTTCACGTTGCTGGTGGCCAACTGAAACAGGCAGCCATTTGACAAGGTAAATGGATACTCCCTGAACTAAAACCTTAGACTTGTCTAAATTAACCTTAAACCCAGACCAAAGCGAAATCCTTCAGTACCCGCATCAGACCCACTAAAGACACCTCCAGATCCTCCAAAGAAAAACAAAGTGTTGTCAGAGTAGATAGATATATATTAACACTTATTTCTATACCGCTCTTCTACAATTCAGAGCAGTTTACACAGAACAAAACAAGCCAGAGCAAAATCATGCAATCTGTTCAGTCCATGGAACAGTAAAACATGGAAATGTAACTATGTACAGGGCATATGGGGACTGAACGATCTACAGCTGGGAAGAGGTAATTTCTAGGTAAGTCTAGGGAGGAGTCCAGGGATGAGTTGTGACGCTGCATGATAGTTATAGGCTTAATATCAGAAGCTGAACGCAGAAGACAACAAAGCAAGTGGTTCAATCACCAGAGCGAACAGCAGCAGGGAAAGGGGGCAACCCTGACTGGTTCCCTGTGGAGTGGAAAGCTATCAGACTGGAGACCATTCACCACTACCCGAGCATTAGGGGTTGCATATAATGTCTGCACCCACCCCATGTAGCGCTCACTCAGATCAAATTGAGACATGACCACAAAAAGATATTCCATACAAAAAAACCCTTAGTTACTCCACTGTCACCAAAACTACACTTCTCTCAATAAAGATAACTTAAAAAGCACTAAATATCTCAACAACCAAGCTATCACCGGACCTCAGGTTTTACTCACCCCCCATTTGGCGAAATTCATCACCACAGGGAAACGGCGGACACTTACATCATAGGTCCATAGCTTTAGTAAAAATATTAAATACTTTATTATAAGACAAATCTTTAGCTTTTCTAAGAAACACCTTACCCTCCTAAAATTTCAACAGAGATTCACATCAACTCACCCAAATACACACCTACAAAGCCAAACATTATTAAACACTATTACACCCCATACAATCAAACATCCATACTCTTCAACAACCATCCAACATAAAACACTACGAGAAATGTCCGCTCTCTCTCTATGGATCAAAAAAGTGCCCTCTAATGTCAACGTACATTAGTTATATCTTCCAGATAGCAAGGTGATGCAAGATAGATGAAATACTGCAAAAAAAGAAGAATAAACTTCTTAAAAAATAACACCACCAAAACTCATTCAGAGAGCATCTCATTACTTATTTGTCAAATATTCCACTTCGGCGTTCCCGCAGGCTCACACACACTGATACATTAGTTGCTGCTTCACTTTCCGTTCATCGTCCGACAAAAGCTTTTGTTTCACCACAAGGCTTCATCAGGAACCAAAACTTAAGAAATATCGCTCATAGCAAAATCTATAATAAGACAGGACACATATAGTGTCTCCTAATAGAATAGAATATTTGTATGGCATAACTAGATTTCTCCCTTAGGCGGTGATTTTCTGTGTGCACAAAAAGATATTCCCATTTGACGCAAAGGCTTTTTCTGCATCCAAAAAAACCCCCCACAGCAAGCGGTCTTCAGTACCCGTGACATGCGAAGGATATTTAGAAGCCAGAGGACATTGTCTGTTATTTGCCTGCCATGGATGAACACTGTTTAGTCAGACCTGAGTGAAAATGTTCACATCACTATTCAGCATGAAATCGGGCTGTAGTTGACACATTCTTGGGGTGACTTACCCCCTTTAGGGATAAGGGAGATCTCTACTTCGTACATGATCAAAGGCAGACTTCCAAAACACAAGACATCATTTAAAGACTCGCTGCAGCAGTGTCACAAGGAAATCTCTCATCCCTGTGTACCATTCCCTAGGAAAACCGTCCATTCCCATAGCTTATCAGAGGCAAGCAAGTTTATGGCCAGAATGATCTCAGGTACAGTGTAGTTACTCTCCTGTAACAGGTGATCTCCGGGAACAGCAGGAATTGAGTCTTCACATATGGGTGACGACACAGACAGAGCCCTTGCAGGAACACTCCCCAGCATTCTAAAGGAAAGCCTTTGGGAGCATCCTACTGCGCCTGCGCAGCTGCCTTCCCACCTTTCCAACTCTCCCTCCTCAGTTCGGTCTGTAGCTGAGATAAAAGGAAAGAGAGAGAGAGATAGAGAAAAAGAGAGCAACTCCTAGGGAGGGGGGTGAGTAACTACGCTATCTCCAGGAACAAGCTGGAAAGCACAGTTACTTACCTGTAACAGGTCATCTCTGGGAACAGCAGGAATAAGTCTTCACATATGGGTACGTCGGTACCGACGGAGTTTGCGCGGGAACACTTCCCAGCGTCCAATCAGAACGCTTTTGGAAGCATCCCAACACGCCTGCGTGCTGCCTTCCCAACTGCCTCTCCTCAATTAAGTTTTAAAGCTGAGACAAAGAGAGAGAGAGAGAGAGGAAGGAAGGGAAAGATAGAAATAGAGAAATGCAACTCCTAGGGGAGGTGGGTGGGTTGTGAAGACTTATTCCTGCTGTTCCCAGAGATCATCTGTTACAGGTAACTAACTGTGCTATCTCCAGGAACAAGCAGGAATGAGTCTTCACATATGGGGACTCCCCAGCTAGAGATGCCTGGGAGATCACCCAGGTTGTGAGTCCCTGGGAAGGGCTCTACTTCCACCCATGAATCTCAGGCATCCAGCCAGGGATGGAGGGTAGGAGTTGATTAGGTATGGAACAGGTGTTTGAGAACAGCCTGACCAAACAAGGCATCCCGGCGGGAGTCCTTGTCCAAGCAGTAATGGGCTGTGAAGGTATGAACCGAGGCCCAGGTGGCCACTCGACAGATCTGGTCGATGGACACAGAATTTAGATGAGCCATAGAGGCTGCCATGGCCCTCACATTGTGAGCTGTGACATGGCCCTCCAGAGAAAGGTTCTTACTCTGGTAGGCGAAAGAAATACACTGAGCAATCCAATTGGACAGAGTTCTCTTAAAGACTGGAAGTCCTAAATGAGAGGGATCAAAAGCAACAAAGAGTTGAGAGGACTTTCTATGTTGCTGTGTCCTTTGTAAGTAAAAAGCAAGAGCTCTTTTACAATCCAGGGTATGAAGATTCCTCTCCGCACTTGATGCATGAGGTCCTGGAAAAAAAAGACAGGTAAATAAACCTCCTGGTTCAGATGAAAAGGTGAGACCACTTTAGGCATAAAGTGTGGATTAGTCCTGAGGACTACCTTGTCATGATGGAACCTTGTATAAGGAGGGTTAGCCACCAAGGCTTGCAGCTCACTGATGCGGCGAGCTGAAGTGACTGCAATGAGAAAAATAACCTTCCAGGAAAAGAATTTCAAGGAGGTAGTGGCTAAGGGTTCAAAGGGTGGCTGCATAAGCTGGCCAAGAACCAGATTCAAGTCCCATGCCACGGGAGGTGGTCTAATGAGAGGTTTAGTTAAAAGAAGGCCTCTCATGAATCTTGCTATAAGAGGATGAGAGGAAAGCACAGTTACTTACCTGTAACAGGTGATCTCCGGAACAGCAGGAATTAGTCTTCACATATGGGAGACGTTGCCGACGGAGCCCGCACGGGAATGCTCCCCAGCATCCAATCAGAAAGCCTTTGGGAGCATCCCCCGCGCATGCGCGGTGGCTTCCCGCCCTTCCTACTGCCTCTCCCCAGTTGAGTTTTATAGCTGAGCCGGAAGGAGAGGAGAGGAAGGAATAGAGAGATAGAGACACAACTCCTAGGGGAGGCGGGCGGGTTGTGAAGACTAATTCCTGCTGTTCCGGAGATCACCTGTTACAGGTAAGTAACTGTGCTATCTCCAGGAACAAGCAGGAATGAGTCTTCACATATGGGGACTCCCTAGCTGAGGATGCCTGGGGAGATCCCATCAGCGCAACCCCAGCCAGGATGGCACTTCCCCAACCTGGATCCCCGGCATCCCCCGAGGGATGGAGGGTAGGAGTTGAGAGAGAGGAACAGCAAAAACCCAAAGGCTACAGGGAGAGTAGTCTTTAGAATGCACGAGAAGTATCATTAAGCATTTAATGAATTAAGGACCAAGCACCATGTAGAGCTTACCTACTGGGTTGTAGGAAGTGTGGCTGTGATGCAGGTACTGTAGACGCAGTAGCAAGGTCTTCAAGGGAACTCCACAGCAGCAGGAGGGAGTTCCAAATCCGGAAGGACTGGAGATCCAGTTGTCAACTGGGTCAGGAGAAGGACGGCAGGTCTTCAAGGAAGCTTTATGCAAAAGCTGAGCATTCCCTTAGGAGCAGAGTCCATAACTCAGAGGACTAACAGTAGAAGACTGGCCGATCCGGATAGCCTAGTCCGCAGAAGGGTAGGGGTGCACCCCGGAGCAGAAGGAGTACACAGTCTTCCCTAGCGAAGGGATAGGGAGACAGGGGTCTGAACCTCCGGGAGGAGGGCATAACTAAAAGTAGAAGCCGTGGACCTCACAGCAGTACGCAGAGTACAACCAGTCCGAGGGCCGATCCAAGGAAAATAGGCAGGCGGACTGGCTGGACCTCGGAGGGGGGGGGGGGGGCGTGAGTACCGGCCATAGGGGAAAAGGCTCTCGGTAGAGCACAGGCACTGTGGACACCTCCCATTATGCGCCTACTGAACAGGTAATATCTGATATATCTAGGTAGTTGGGCATGGAGAACGCCCACCCAGGCACTGACGTAGGTATGCCGAGGAACCTACCTCCCTGAGCATAACACTGATCAGCACGGTAGCGTGAAGGACAGAGGGTATAGTCCTTGGTAAGCATTGGGGGACTAAAGCCGGGTGGGTTCTCCTGCCTGAACAGAGAAAACCAGACAAGGTGAACCGGGCTGATCCGGCCTTGTCGAGGAATTGTTCCGAACATGCTGCAAGGGACAGCAGACAAACCGGTACGGTATCAATCAGCAGGGGTACCCTGGCAGAGAAGGGTTCGGGGAACGTACCTAAGGGTAAGTAAGTTGAGGGGTAGGAAGTCCATGGGCCAGAGCTAACATGGAATAGAGGTGATCTCCCTCTTCCAACGGAAGGAGAATACCTGAACCCCTGGATAAAGCGTAGTTACTCACCTGTAACAGGTGTTCTCCAGGAGCAGCAGGAATCAGTCCTCACTTATGGGTGACGTCGGCGCCGACGGAGCCCTCGCGGAGCAATTTTCCCCAGCTTTCAAAGAAAGCCTTTGGGAATTGCAGCGCGCATGCGCGGTCGTCTTCCCGCCCGAGGGTGCCATCTTAGCCAGTCAGATGACATAGCTAAAAAAGACAGCATAAAAATTTGCAAAAAAGAACATAAGCAGACGATTGCAACTCCAAGGGGAGGAGGGAGGGTAGTGAGGACTGATTCCTGCTGCTCCTGGAGAACACCTGTTACAGGTGAGTAACTACGCTTTCTCCAGGACCAAGCAGGAAGTCAGTCCTCACTTATGGGACTCCCAAGCTCAAGGCTACCGGAGACCCTAAGCACAAAAATGAGCTCCCTCTAGCTCAGCAGCACAGAAGGATAGAATCTTCGCTGAATTATCACCCACCGGTAGCCCACATCCGGGATGGAGGGTAGGAGTTGCTCAGACCTCAAAGAGATTACGGAGGACTGCCTGTCCGAAAGCACTGTCCCTACGGGACTCCCTCTCGAGACAGTAATGGACCGCAAAAGTCTGGCTTGAAGACCAAGTAGCGGCCTGGCAGATGTCTGCCAGCGGAACAGAGCGGAGGTAAGCCACTGACGTGGCCTTTGCCCGAACGCAATGAGCCGTGACTCGACTTTCTAAGGTGAGTCCGGCTGCCCACTAAGCCCAAGAGATACAGTCCGCAACCCAGATGGACAGAGTACGCTTGGAGACCGGGAGCCCCAATCTATTGGGGTCAAAAGACACAAAAAGCTGAGCAGCTTTACGGTGCTCCCGCGTACGGTCAAGGTAGAAGTTCAATGCCCTTCTACAGTCCAGGGTATGGAGGACCGTTTCAGCTCGGCTGGAGTGTGGTCTGGGAAAGAAGGTTGGAAGTACCACCTCCTGATTGATGTGAAAAGGGGAGACCACTTTAGGCAGAAATTTTGGGTGAGTCCGTAGGACTACCCTATTCTTGTAGAACCTAGTGTAAGGGGGATCAGACACGAGGGCCTGCAATTCACTTACGCGTCTAGCGGAAGTGAGGGCTATCAAGAACAGTGTTTTCCAAGACAGAAAACGGAGAGAGAACAGGTAGCCATAGGTTCAAAAGGCGGACAGGTGATCCGCTGCAAAACCACATTCAGGTCCCAGTCAGGCGCTGGCGGGCGCAGAGGTGGTTTAAGTAGAAGGAGACCTCGGAGAAACCTCGCTACGAGAGGGTCATTGGAGAGAGGTCTGCCGTCCACTGGCACATGATGTGCTGAAAGAGCACTGAGGTGAACTTTGACGGAGTTGGACTTAAGTCCCAGATTAGAGAGGTGCAGCAAGTACTGCAAGATCACCGACACCGGGCAGGAGAAGGGATCCTGAGACTGTTGGGTACACCAGACTGCAAAGCGACGCCATTTAAGGGCGTAGCATTTGCGGGTAGAAGGCCGTCGCGAAGCCAAGACGACCTCCTCCACCTCCGCCGGCAGGAGAAGGGGAGCAAGGACTACCCTCTCAGCAGCCAGGCCATGAGGTTGAGAGACCTGAGGTTGGGGTGCAGAAGGGACCCCTGATCCTGAGTGAGGAGATCCGGTTGTACCCCCAGAGGGATTGGATCCTCCACCGCCAGTTGCAGCAGGAGCGGAAACCACGGCTGCCTGGGCCAGCGAGGGGCCACCAGGATCATGAAGGCTTTGTCTCGGAGAACCTTGAAAAGAGTCCGAGAGACCAGCGGGATGGGAGGGAAAGCGTACAGAAGGCTCCCCGACCACGAGATCAGAAAGGCGTCCGCCGCAACCCGAAGGGGGTGTGGCTGACGAGAGCAGAAGCGAGGAAGCTGCCGGTTTTGAGGACTGGCAAAGAGATCCACCGTGGGGAGACCCCACTTGAGGAAGAGCTTCTGAACTACCAAGGGATCCAGACGCCACTCGTGCGGCTGGAGGACCCTGCTGAGTTTGTCTGCAAGGCAATTTTCTTGGCCCGGGAGATAAACTGCCTTGAGGAGAATGCCGTGACTGACGGCCCAAGAGCAGAGCTTCTGTGCCTCCCGGCAGAGGAGGAAGGAGCCCGTGCCCCCCTGCTTGTTCACGTAGAACATGGCAACTTGATTGTCCGTCTTGACAAGGACGGACTGTTGGGAAGTCAGGTGGGAGAAGGCCTTGAGAGCTAGGCGGATCGCCCTGAGCTCCAGGAAGTTGATCTGCTGAGCAGACTCCCACGTGGTCCAGAGGCCCTGAGTACGTGCCTCTTGGCAATGTGCTCCCCAGCCCAGGAGGGATGCATCGGTGGTCAGCACCCGGGTCGGCTGAGGTGACTGGAAAGGCATTCCGAATATCAGGTTCGGCTGCCGGAGCCACCACCGAAGAGACGAGAGCAGCGGCTCGGAGACGCGCACTAGGTCTGCCAGGCCGCCTGTGGCTTGTCGCCACTGCTGGCGGAGACACCATTGAGCAGACCGCATATTCAGGCGGGCATTGGGGGTCACATGGACGGTGGAAGCCATATGGCCGAGCAGTCTCAGGAAGCGCCTGGCGGAGACCAGGGGCTGGCTGCGAAAGCGGTCGGCTAGGTCCATGAGCCGTTGAGCCCTGTCGAGCGGTAGGTACGCTCGTGCCCGAGGAGTGTGCAGCCTTGCGCCGATGAACTCGAGATCCTGTGAGGGAAGCAAAGTGGACTTTGCGAAGTTTATAACAAAGCCCAAGTGCTGCAGCAGAGTCACCGTGCGGCACGTGGCGTTGGTGACCTCCTGAGCGGACGCTGCTCTGAGGAGCCAGTCGTCGAGGTACGGAAAGACATAGAGGCTGTGAAGCCGGAGATGGGCCGCCACGACCGCGAGACATTTTGTGAAGACTCGCGGTGCGGAGGATAGGCCAAAGGGCAGTACTCTGTACTGGTAATGATTTCCTGCCACCACAAACCTTAGGTATTGGCGGTGGCTTGGGTGGATGAGGATGTGCGTGTAGGCATCCTTTAGATCCAAGGAGCATAGCCAATCTCCCTGCTGGAGGTAGGGCAGAAGGATTCCAAGGGTAAGCATTTTGAACTTCTCCCGCACAAGGAACTTGTTGAGGTTGCGCAAGTCCAGGATGGGTCTGAGGCCCCCTGTTCTCTTTGGTATCAGAAAATACCTTGAATAAAAACCTTGACCTCTCAGGTGGTGGGGCACCGGTTCCACCGCCTGTTCCTGCAGAAGACCTGCTAACTCCTGAAGGAGCAACTCCCTGTGCAGAGGGGGGCGCGAAGGTTCTCCCGGAAAATAGGAGGGAGGGACCTGATGGAAGTGGAGAAGGTAGCCTTCTCGCACGACCTGAAGTACCCAGGCATCTGCGGTGATGCTGGACCACCTGTGGGCGAAGTGAACCAGCCGGCCTCCGGTGCTGGGAGGAACCAGCGGGGGGGGAGAGGCTATGCTGAGCGAGTCAAAAACCCCCACCCTGCTGAGCAGGGGCTGGTGGTGCAGGCTTGGGGGCTTGCTGCCTACGGGACCCGTTACCCCGTCCCTTGGCCTGCTGGCCCTGTTGGGGAGCTGCAGGGGCCTGATAATGGGGTACTGTTTGTAGGCAGCCGCCTTCCTCGGGTAAAAGGACTTTTTTCCCGAGCCCTTCTTTTTCTGGGAAGGGACGGAGGTCTTCCTAGAAAGCCTGGTCCTGGTGAGAGTCTCAGTCTCAATTTGTGCAGCCTTTTCCGCCATGGGCTTGCCAAAGAGGTTTTCGCCTCGGCAGGGGACATCGACCAACTTGTCCTGTACCCAGGGCTCAAGGTCCGACGACTGAAGCCAAGCCTGTCGGCGGGCACCGATGCCGGCTGCGGCCACTCTAGCCGAGGCCTCAAAGCCATCATAGGCTGCTCGGGACATGAACTTTGAGCATTCCTGAATGCCCGTGGACAAGGCTAGGAACCTCCGCAAGGGCTCCTCGGAGAGACCAGCAGAGAATCCGGCTAGCTCTTTAGCCAGATCCCGGAGATACATGCCCATGTAGAGCTGGTAAGTCTGGACACGACATGCGAGCATAGAGCCCTGGAAGCACTTCTTGCCAAGGCCATCCAGGTTACGGGCCTCCCTTCCAGGAGGCACCGAGGAGTGCATCTTCTGGCTCTTAAGACGATGCATGGCCGATTCCACTACCATGGAATGGTGTGGCAGCTGTGCCTTCTGAAAGCCAGGGCTCTTGCGGACCCGATAGATAGAATCGACCCGCTTGCTCAGGACCGGCGAGGAGGCCGGACTCTCCCACATGCGGAAGAGTAGTCGTTCCAGCATAGGAGGAACCGGCACAGTAAAGTGCTCCCTCGCGGGAGAGTCATACTGGAGGGCGTCGAGCTCTTCGGCTCGAGGCTCCTCCTCGGGATCCGCAGGGAAGGCCAAAGCCTTGGCCATATCCCTAACGAAGTCCGAGAAACCGGGCATCCTCCGGGGGGACTGCTTCCGAGGCTCGGACCCCGGTGAGTCCGATGGGACACACCGAGTCCGGAAAGAATCAGGTGACTCTTCCTCCTCAGACTCCCAGACCGACTCCGACGAGGACTCGGTGGGGTCGGCCCGGGCAGGGTGCGGCGCCAGCCGTCCCGACGTCGAGGGAGTCGGCGTCGGCGACCTCGGTCCCGAACGGAGGCCGAGGGTGACCTCGACCGAGGATAGACTCGAGTTCTCATTGTCTCGTGGATGGGCTCGGTCTCGGGGGTCGACTTGGTCGTCTTCGTACCGGCGGTGGTGGCAGCGGCGCCAGCGAGGCCAGCGAGCAGTGCCCTCTGCTGGTCCATGAAGGCAGACAGTCTGCTCTCCAAGGCCGTCAACCTGAGTCCGAGCTCAGGTGACCCAGCAGCCCCCGACTCGGGCCCCGACGGCGTCGGGCCCGACGTCGGCTGTCGCGGAGGCGAGTCCAGAAGGACCACAGGACTTACCCGGGCAGGCATCTCCGACTCCAGGCGAGGTCGCTTCGGGATGTGTTCCTTCTCCAAGGACCCGGGGCGGCTGTCGGGGCTATGCGACCTGGCCCTCGCGGAACCAGGAGCGTCCACCGACGCCGCCCTCGCGGGTTTTTCCTTCCGACGATGGTCCCCGGAGGGAGAACCCCGGTCGGAGGAGCTCCGGCGACGGTCCGAGCTGGAGCCTTTCGACGCGGAGGCCTCCGACGAGGTCCGGGTACGGCTGGGGTCAGCGAAGATTCTCTCACGCTGATGCCGCCGACTCCTCAACGCCTTTGAGGACAGTTTGCTGCAGGGCCCACAGATCAGTTCCTCATGATCCGGGCCCAGGCAGCGGAGGCAAAAGTCGTGTGTGTGTCGGTTAGTGGACATATTTCGGTCACACCGACCACACCGCTTAAACCCACTGGCAGCCATCGGGGGAAAAAGGGCCCCTGCGAGGTCAAAGGACCGGGCTGCCAGGGAAACCGAAAACGAAAGCTGACTAAGTCAGAAAAACCGAAAAAAAGCAAGCGGACTCGAGACCGGCGTCGCGAGTCCGGGCGGGAAAACGATCGGCGTCGAACCGAAAGAAAAAAGGATAAAACAAAGACGAAAATCAACTCTTTCGCGGGGACAAGACGGGGACGTCTGTAGGGCTCCGCGGAAAAAAGAAGACTGGCTAAGATGGCACCCTCGGGCGGGAAGACGACCGCGCATGCGCGCTGCAATTCCCAAAGGCTTTCTTTGAAAGCTGGGGAAAATTGCTCCGCGAGGGCTCCGTCGGCGCCGACGTCACCCATAAGTGAGGACTGACTTCCTGCTTGGTCCTGGAGAAACATTCGAACCATTTGCCCCAGAGTAGAGCTCAATTTTTTTTTAGCTTCTGGTGAGAGAAGGTTAATTGCAGGCAGCCGCCTACAGGAGCCTAAAACGGCTTGGTATGAGTATCCTGGCGCGGGCCCGGGAACTTCAAACCAGAGTGAGAGGTCCCTTGCTTGGGCGCCCCTGGCGGGTGGGCGGAGGGATGACCTTTCCTCTTCCTAGGGAAGGAAGATGTAGAGAGGCATTTCCCACCCCCGGGGGGAGGACGGGACCTAGGACGGCTTCTAACGCTGGGAGGGTTAGCGAAGCACTGAGCAACCTGACGTAAGGCTTCACTATTGAAGAGGTGGTCTCCAGCACAAGGAGAATTACCCAAGTTATGTTGTGCCCATCTGCACAAATCTGACGCCTGTAACCATGCTGTACGACGTGCTCTGATGGCAATAGCAGAGGATCTGCTGACCACCAGGAAGGAGAAGCACGAGAAAGGAACCCCGAGATATTCCTGCAGTGATAAAGAAGCAAGGAATATTCAGAGGCCTTGGTTGCAGACAAAAAGGGAGACAACTGAGATAATCTCTCGGTGATCTCCCGGAGTGTCAGGCTCATATAAAAAAATATATGAAAGAATTCTGGAAGCCAACATGGACGTTTGGAAGGTTTGACGCCCCAGGGTATCCAACGTTTTCGAGGCACGACCTGGAGGGCAAGAAGAATGCTTCTTCTTGCTTCCCACCTTCCCCCTCAGCGCCGATTCCATCACGATGGAATGATGTGGAAGCTGGTGCTGCTGAAACCCCGGGGAGGGGGGCACCCGATACAGAGCATGCATCGCTGTCAACGGTGCAGGAACGCTCAAAGGCGACCGCCATGCCTCCAGTAGAAGACCCTGCAGGGAAGGATGTAGAGGAAGCATTACAGCCTCCTGTTCCGCAGGACCTGGACTTAGGGAAGGACCCTGGATGGGAATAGCAAGCAGGTCCGCCATGTCAAGAAGAAAATCCTGAAAAGACGGCTCTCCCAGAGGGGCTATGCCGTGAGAGGCGATGGCGGGAGGGGCCGCCAGGGCACCAAAAGGCCTATCGGACTGATGTCCGCTGGGCCGAGGAGGGTACCAACAGTTCCGGATCGGGGCAGTCAGCATGGTGTTGTCGGTACCCGGAATTGATTCCAAGCTAGGCATCGAAGGGGTCGATGGCACCGATGGGACCCGCAGGAATCGGCCTCGGCCCCGACCCCGGGTGCAGCACTGCCCCCGGCGATTGAAGCGGTTCCGCGGCATCCGGAGGGCAGTGGTTAGTAATCTCTGCTCTGCGTTGCGGGAAGGGACAGGGGCCCAGTCCCGAAGCGTGTCGTAGCCAAGCCTTCGAGGCTGGATACCGACTCTAGGCTGGGCATCGAACCAAGCGAGGAGATCGACTCCCTCCAAGGGGGCTCCGGCGGCGGCGGCCGTGCTGGCGATGCTGACCCCGAGGAGCGAATCGGAAGCGCGTCGATCGGTGTCACGGGCATAGAGGGCCCACGAGAACGATGCTCGGTGAAGAGGGGGTCATCCAACACCGGCGCCGATATCGGGCGGCAGGCACTGCCAGACGCCGGGCCCCCTCCCGAACCTGTCTTGCCCAGAGGGAAATCCCTCCGGGGCAGACGACCCATCCCCGAGAGTACCCAGGCAACCCGGCGACGAGCTCCCACGGGGAGGGGAGCACCAAACTCCGGCGCCGATGCCGGGGCACCGGCGCCTCTTGACGCTGGAACTACCCCCTGGTAGGCCAACGACGGGAACCCAGGCTGGATTGAAGCGATCGAAGACACCGGGGTCCCCCCTTCGAGCAATGGGCGGGGCCCTCGCCGTCCGTGTCGATGCCAGGGGATCACCCGTCTGGGATTGATCGACATATTCCGAGGACACCGGGGAAGGCCGACGGCGGTCCCTGGAGACGAGTGGGGCGCTCGACGCCCCTGACGGTTCCGGGGTAGCGGCGCCGCACAAATCCGGCACCACCCCCGCGCAGGGCGAGGATACCAGAAAACCAGCGCGGGTCGAAGCGATCGGCCCCGAAGGAAGCAAGGGCACCAGATGCCAATCCCCGGCGAAGAGTGGAATCCTCGACGCCGACACCGAGGTGCCGAACGAAGCGGGTACCACCTCCGCGCATGGCATGAATGTGGGACCACCAGACTGGGTCGAGTCAATCGGCCCCGGAGGTGCCGAGGACAGCCGCTGACGATCCCCGGTGAGGAGCGGAACGCTCAACCCCGACGCTGAGGGGTCGGTACTGCCCGAAGCGGATAACACCCTTGCGCATGGCCGGGACGTCGGAACGCTATACTGGATCGAGTCGATCGGCCCCGGAGGCGCCAAGGACCGCAGCCGACGATCCCCAGTGAGGAACGGAACGCCCAACACTGACGCCGATGGGTCGGTACGGCCCGAAGCGGATACCACCCCCATGCATGGCAGGGACGTAGGAACGCCAGACTGGGTTAAGGCGATCGGCCCTGGAGGAGACGAGGACACCAGATGACGATCTCTGGCGGGGAGTGGGACACTTGACGCCGACGCCGATGCATCGGTACCGCCCGAAGCGGGTACCCCCTCCGCGCATGGCAGGGAGGACAGAACGCCAGACTGGGACGAGTCGATCGGCCCCGGAGCTGCCGAGGACAGCAGCTGACGATCCCCGGTGAGGAGCGGGATGCTCGACACCGACACCGGGGGGTCGGTATCGCCCGAAGCGGATACCACATCCGCGCATGACTGGGATGTAGGGAAGCCAGACTGGGTGGAGTCGATCGGCCCCGGAGGTGCCGAGGACACCAGCTGACGATCCCTGGCGAAGAGCGGGACACTCGACACCGGCGCAGATGCCGGGGAATCGGCACCGCTCGAAGCGGATACCGCCCTCGAGCATGGCTCGGGAATGTTCTGTGAGGAGCGAACCCCAGGAACAACCCGAAACCCCGTGGATGCTTTGGAGCCCAAAGACTCCCGCCAGGGTATATTGGCCAAGGGGGGCTTGAGGGGTTGGCTGGAGCCGTCGCCATGCTGCGCATGAGACTTGCCCCTCAAGACTTGGCTAGTCTTAGACTGTTGTGTGGTTACCTGATCCTGTAGAGAAGAAAAACCCGATGACCGCGCCTTGGGCAGGAAGGCGTCATCGAGGGATACCTGGAAAAGGGAAGGTCTTCTCCCTATACTGTAGCCCGGAGGACCCGGGAGGAAAGGGTCAGGACCCAAACAGGAGAGGCACCAGGCGTTGGAGTCTAAGGGAAAAACTAAGTCTCCGCAGTGAGGGCACTTCTGGGAGAAGGCGGCTCCATGCTGTAAGCCTGGTAGGCCTCAACGATCCGAGGGAAGAAAGGGTTCCCTCTAAGTGACGAAAATTAAGAAAGGAAAAAAAGAAAGGGGCACGGAAGGTGCCGTTGTCGGCGGGAAGAAAGGCCGCGACCACAGGAAACAAAAAAGAAAAAGAAATTTCTGCGGTGGCAGGAGGGACGTCCTGCCTGCTCCGCGGAAAACGAAAACTGGGGAGAGGCAGTAGGAAGGGCGGGAAGCCACCGCGCAGGCGCGGGGGATGCTCCCAAAGGCTTTCTGATTGGATGCTGGGGAGCATTCCCATGCGTGCTCCGTCGGCGACGTCTCCCATATGTGAAGACTCATTCCTGCTTGTTCCTGGAGATATAGGCTGTCCATTGAGAGGTTTAAGGGATGCTGCAATAGCACTCAAATGGCCTCTTACTGAATTCGTTTTAAGGCCTGCATGGGATAAATGCAGCAAATACTCTAGTAAAGAATTCAGAGGTATTGCAAGAGGGTTAAGACCCTTCTCTGCACACCAAATGGTAAATCTTTTCCATTTAAAAGCATAGGAACGTCTAGTGGAAGGGTTTCTGGAAGCATGAAGGATATCCTGCACTTGTTGAGAAAGATGCAAATCTTGAAGGTCTAGGCCTTCAGCAACCAGGCTCTGAGGTGAAGAGACTGGGGATTTGGGTGCCACAACGTTCCCTCCTCCTGGGACAGGAGGTCTGGAGCAGATCCCAAGTCCAGGGAGGGAGCTTGAGAGAGATGCAGAAGTAGAGGGTACCACACTTGGCATGGCCAATGTGGTGCTATGAGGATCATAGACCCCTTGTCTCTCTGAAGTTTGAACAGTGTCTTGGGAATTAGGGGAATGGGTGGAAAGGCATAGAGGAAGTCTTGCCCCCAATGGAGGAAGAAGGCATCCCTGGCCTGAACTCCCTGACACGGAATTCTGGAACAGAACCGGGGAAGTTTGGCATTCCACGGACTTGCAAACAAATCTATGTCTGGGGTTCCCCAAATTCTAAAGATCCTGGCTATCTGGTCCCCATGGAGGGACCATTCGTGTGGAAGCAGAACTCGACTGAGTCTGTCTGCCCAAGAGTTTTGAACCCCTGGAAGATACACTGCCATGAGATGGATTTGATGCTCTCTGGCGAAGGCCCACAATCTCAGAGCTTCGTTGCAAAGCGAGAGAGAGCCAGTCCCGCCCTGCTTGTTCACGTAGAACATGGCTACTTGGTTGTCCGTGTGGATGAGGACTGTCTTGTAGCTGAGCAGGGTGTGGAAGACTCTGAGAGCCAGAAAGATTGCTCTGAGCTCTAAGAGGTTGATATGTAGAGATGTCTCCTGTGGAGACCAGATGCCTTGGGTGGAGAGATCTTGTAGATGAGCTCCCCAACCCTTTGGAGAGGCATCTGTTGTAAGGGTTGCTTGGGGTAACACCTGTTGAAAGGGGGACCCCAGCAACAGATTTTGAGTGGACCTCCACCACTGGAGAGAGCAAAAGAGGCGACTGGAGGTTGCTATTTTGTCTGACAGGCACCCTGATGCCTGGGTCCATTGGGTGGACAGAGTCCATTGAGCTGCTCTCATATGAAGGCGAGCATAAGGAACCACATGCACAGTGGATGCCATGTGGCCTAACCGTTGTAACATCTCTCGAGCAGTTAAATGGGATTTTAACTGAATCTGTGAGGCTAACTGCACCAAGCGTAGGCAACGGGCCTGGGGAAGATAGGCCCTTGCAGTTGTGGTATCCAGCAAGGCCCCTATGAACTCTAGAGATTGAGTAGGGGTGAGATGGGATTTTGGAATGTTTATTACAAGTCCAAGATACTGAAGAACACGCCTTGTGCAGGCTAGGGAAGTCTGGGCCTCTGACTGGGATGGAGATCGGATGAGCCAGTCGTCCAGATATGGGAATACGAATATCCCTAGAGTGCGTAGAAATGCAGCTACTACTGCCATGCATTTTGTGAACACTCTTGGTGCAGAGGCCAGACCGAAAGGAAGCACTTTGTATTGGTAGTGCTTTCCTCGGTAAAGGAACCGAAGGAACCTTCTGTGTGTTGGATGGATGAGGACATGGGTGTACGCATCCTTGAGGTCTAGAGAACAAAGCCAATCCTGACTCTGAAGGTATGGAAGGAGGGCACCGAGAGAAATCATCTTGAACTTCTCCTTGTATAGAAACTTGTTCAATTCTCTGAGATCTAGTATGGGTCTGTAGCACTGTTCCCTCTAAGCTGTGCGCGCGCACACACCTCGCCGAGCGAGCGCACATATTTTATAACAGAGCGCACAAAAATTACGGTTCTGATTCTGATAGAAAACACAGACATCTTAAAATTTAAAAGTTGTTGTGTATTTATGGTTTTTCACAAGTTCTATAATATTATCTAGTGCAATCAATGTGGTGTACATACTGTATTCTGACGTGAAGTCAAAATATACAGTATAGAACTCCGAGTGTCGTTCCGGGACGCACAAAACTTTAACCCTCCTTCAACCGCTGCACAGCTGATATTTTCTGCGCACACCGCCTACAGAAAATTAGAGGGAACATTGGTCTGTAGCCCCCTGTTTTCTTTGGGATAAGAAAGTAGGGGGGAGTAGAACCCTGAGCCCTGCTGAAGAAGGGGTACTTCTTCTATTGCCCCTTGGGCAAGAAGGGTAGAAATCTCCTGACCCAGAAGGTCGAGGAGAGATGTTGGAGAATTGAACTGTCTCACCATGGTGTGAGGAGGAAGGTTTAAGAAATGAAGCTTGTACCCCTCTCTTATGATGGAGAGGGTCCATTGCTCTGCTGTGATTTGTTCCCACTTGGGAGCAAAGTGAGCTAACCTTCCTGGAATGGTGAGAGGCTCTGGTTCTTTTAGAGCCAGAAAGGCTTAATTCTCTAGTTGAAAGTCAAAGGCCCTGAGGAGGCTGAGGCTGTTGGGCCATAGCAGTCCTAGCAGCCTTAGGCTTGGCCTGTTTTGGTTGTTGCTGTCTCTTTGTAGCAAAACGACCTGCAGAAGATGCCTGCTGACCATAGGCAGAATAATATCTCCCTTTTTTGGGAAAAAAAAAACCCTTTTTGAACAACCTTTTCTTAAAAGGAACAGAGGTAGACTTTGAGAGTCTATCTAAAGCAGAATTTTCAGCATCCATTTGGGTGGCCTTTGCTTGCCGATCTTTGCCAAAAAGGTTTTCACCTTTACAAGGAAGATTTCCTAATCCATCCTGAACCCAGGGTTCCAAATCAGAAGCTTGTAACCAAGCAACTCTACGTGCACCTATGGCAATAGCCGAGGCTCTGCTGGCACACTCAAAAGAGTCAAAGGCTGCACGGTTGGAAAATTTGGAAACATCCTGGGCATGTTTAAGCCAGGTGAGAAACTCTTCCCTTTTATCTTCTGAATTAAAAGGAGATAAAGTTTGCAGATGATCTGTAATTTCTTTTAGAAACATCCCCATATAGAGACTATAGGAGTTGATTCTGGCAACAAGCATATTGGCCTGGAAAATTCTCCTGCCAAAGGCATCTAAGGTTCTGCATTCTCTTCCTGGAGGAGTAGAAGAGTGCCTTTTTGTACTCTTGATCTTTTTCATAGCAGACTCCACCACAATGGAGTGGTGAGGAAGCTGAGTCTTATGAAAGCCAGGACAAGGAGGAACACGATACATGGTGTCCAACCTACGAGAATGAGGGTAGATGGTGAGAGGGGTCTCCCATATGCCCAACATGTGATCATAAAGAATCTCATGAATTGGTAAAGTGGCTGCCTCTTTAGGAGCCTTAGGATATTGTAAAATATCTAATTTTTTGGCTCTAGGCTCTGCTTCCGGGGCCACTGAAATGGAAAGGCCCCTGGCCACTTCTCTAATGAAGTCTTGAAAAGACAAGTCTTCTGGAGGAGACATTCTTCTTTTTGGAGAAGAGGGCAACTGAGGAAGGATCACCGATGCTTCGACAGAGGCCTCTTATTCATCAGAGTCTTCAGAGGAATCGAAGTATCGCCTGTCTGGATGCTCCTGCAGAGCCCGATACGCGTACCGGGTGGTATCGACATCGGGAGTGATCGGTACTGATTCGGTACCGATGGGCATCACAGAACAGTGTACCGCTGCAGTTGACACCGAAGCTGATGTCGATGCAATCAGTACTGGCACCGGAACCGATATCGGTACCGATTCGGTACCGACAATGGAGTTTGTTGCGGTACCGAAGGCGTCGCAGCTTGTATGAATGCCGTGATGGCACGCTGCATGGTCAGGATATTCTGATCCATCGACGCCACCAATGTCTGGATATCGGTACCAGTGGGAACCACCGGTACCTAAGAACATGGCAACAGGTGATCAGTCGAGGCCGAGCCATCGATGTCAACCTGTGACCCCATAGATAAAGCTTTGGAAGCCGGAGCCTCCCGCCGGGGTAATTTTGCCGGTGCAGATTCCTCGAGAGCAAGCCCGGAGGCATCTCGATACTTAGAGGGAGATCTACCCTTCGAGGACCGGCTGGACTTAAGTTTGGTTACCTGAGATCCATGGGAGGAAGAGGAAGCCCTAGAAGACGTCGATGCTACCGAAGCTGCATCACAGGGAAACAGGGTACTGAGCTTAGCTGCTCGATTCTGTAGACCTCTTTTAGACATCATGGAACAGGACTCACAATCCGTAATGGAGTGGTCAGGACCTAAACATTTTAGACACCATTCATGGGTGTCGGTGACAGAAATGGTTCCGCTGCACTTCGTGCACTTTTTAAACCTGGAGGCGGGCTTTTCCATGAGGAAAATTTTCCTAGGCCTAAGGCCGAAGAAAGAAAAAAATGCACTGAAGTGAGAACAGTAGTAGGGTTTTTTTTGGGGGGTTTTTTAGAAGAAAGACCGGCGGTACCGGTCCGGTGTCAAAGAAGGCAGACACGCGACCAAAGAAATAAAATAAAATAAAGAAATTCTTCAGCGGTGACAGGAACACGACCTGCTGGCTCCGCGGAAAAGAAGAACTGGAGAGAGGTGGTTAGGAAAGGCAGGAAGGCAGCGCGCAGGTGCTGTGGGATGCTCCCAAAAGCTTTCCTTTTGGATGCTGGGGAGCATTCCCGCACAGGTTCCGTCGGTACCCATATGTGAAGACTCATTCCTGCTTGTTCCTGGAGATAGATCTCTCTAATAGCAAGAATGTTGGCCTCCCACAATCAACTTTAAACCCGCTCCGCCTAGCCATGAATACAGCCGCCAGAGTCCTCTCCGGCTCATCAAGATCTGACCATATAACACCCATCATGAAAGAACTGCATTGGTTACCATTACATGCCAGAATCCAGTATAAGTCTTTAGTCCTTACTTTCAAGGCACTAAATAACTACCCCCCTACGCCAATCAGCAAGCTCATCCATGGCACCCTGGAAAACAGAAAAAGGAGAACCACATCAATGAACACCTTAATTGTCCCGAAGATAATGACGAAGTGTACTAAGGCCACCTCCAACAGGGCCTTCTCCTTATTAGATCCTCTAATCTGGAATGCAATACCTCACGAAATCCGTGATATCAAAAACCTAATCCTATTCAGAAAAGCTTTGATATACCACCTGTTCACAACATGCTACACAGAAGTCAACCTAGTCACTAACAAAACTACCACCTCAATACAACCTGAAAAGGGCTAGCTGGTCAACCTTTCTCTCTAGTCTTATTAGTGAACTACATTGTAACATCCAATCGAGTTTGATATACTGTATATACCATTAAGTTAATCTGTACATAGTTCCCCCGGTTGTCCTATTGTTGAAGTTTCCCTGTTCAATGTAAAACTCAATGTTACTTGTATGCATTGTAGTATGTTCTTGTTCTATGTACACCGCACTGATTATAATAGCGCGGTATAAAAGAATTGTTAAATAAATAAATAAATAGATACACAGAGAAACGTCTTTCCCTGGTTATGACTGGCAGAGTCAGAGGAATGGTCTCCCTGACAAGAAGGAATCTAGATTCCTTTCAGAATTTGAGCTCTTGAATAACCAGGATGGCTTACGTGAAAAATGCAGAGGATAACTTCAGTCTGCAGGCAGGAAGTCCAGATCTCTCCAGAACTGCAGTATGGAGAATGGATAGAGGACGCCACTGGAGGAAAATAACATAGTGACCCGCCTATGAGGCAAGATGGGTATCAGGCGTCCTTTAGTTGCCACAAAGAAAATTATCTCTGGCAAGAAGACCAAAGGAGATATGGGCCAAGTCAGGGAATTGGCCATTCTGTAGGTTTTCACGTGAAAGGCCTGAGTCTTATGTCTCAACAGAGATTTAAGATGAGATGGTAAGGGTAGGGAATACCTACCAGTCATGAAAGGACAGTTACTTACCTGTAACAGGTGATCTCTGGGAACAGCAGGAATTAGTCCTCACATATGGGTACGTCAGTACCGACGGAGCCTGCGCGGGAAAGCTCCCCAGCTTCCCAGAAAGAAAGCTTTTGGGAGCCTCCTACAGCGCCTGCGCGCTGCCTTCCCGCCTTTCCTAACCAACTCTCCTCAGTTCAAGTTTAAAGCTGAGACAATAGAGAGAGAGAGGAAAGGAAAGATAGAGAGAGAGATACAACTCCTAGGGGAGGTGGGAGGGTTGTGAGGACTAATTCCTGCTGTTCCCAGAGATCACCTGTTACAGGTAAATAACTGTGGCTATCTCCAGGAACAAGCAGGAATGAGTCCTCACATATGGGGACTCCCTAGCTAAGATGCCTGGGAGATCCCCAAGGGTATGAGACCCTGAAGGGTTCCTCGTCTTCCTATGGATCTCAGGCATCCATTAAGGGACGGAGGGCAGGAGTTGTTTAAGAATTGAACAGGTATCTGAGGACAGCCTGACCAAACAAGGCATACCGGCAGGAGTCCTTGTCCAAACAGTAATGGGCTGTGAAGGTATGAACCGAGGCCCAGGTGGCTGCTCGACAGATCTGGTCGATGGACACAGAATGAAGATGAGCCATAGAGGTGGCCATGGCCCTCACATTGTGAGCTGTGACATGGCCTTCCAGAGAAAGCTTCTTACTCTGGTAAGCAAAAGAAATACACTGAACAATCCAATTGGACAGTGTTCTTTTAGAGACTGGAAGTCCTAAATGAGAAGGATCAAAAGCAACAAAAAGCTGGGAAGACTTTCTATGTTGCTGTGTCCTGTGTAAATAAAAAGCAAGAGCTCTTTTACAATCTAGAGTATGAAGGTTCCTCTCTGCACTAGATGCATGAGGAGCTGGAAAAAAGACAGGTAAATATACCTCTTGATTAAGATAAAAAGGTGAGACCACTTTAGGCATAAAGTGAGGATTTGTCCTAAGGACTACCTTATCATGATGGAACCTTGTATAAGGTGGATTAGCCACTAAGGCCTGCAGTTCACTGATGCGGCGAGCAGAAGTGATTGCAATAAGGAAAATAACCTTCCAGGAAAGAAACTTCAAGGAGGTAGTGGCTAAGGGTTCAAAAGGTGGCTTCATAAGCTGACCAAGAACCAAGTTTAAGTCCCATGCCACCGGAGGAGGTCGAATGGGAGGTTTAGTTAAAGTTAGGTCTCTCATGAATCTTGCAATAAGAGGATGAGAGGAAATAGGTTGTCAATTGAGAGGCTTAAGGGATGCTGCAATAGCACTCAAATGGACCCTTACTGAATTCGTTTTAAGGCCTGCATTGGAGAGATGCAGGAGATATTCCAATAGAGAATTCACAGGAAGTGCCAGAGGGTCAAGACACTTTTGAACACACCAAATGGAAAATCTTTTCCATTTAAAAGCATAGGAACGCCTAGTGGAAGGTTTTCTGGAAGCATGGAGGATATCCTTCACATGCTGAGAAAGATTGAAGTCTTGAAGGTCTAGGCCTTCAGTAACCAAGCTCTGAGGTGAAGAGACTTGGTGTTTGGATGCCACAAAGTCCCTTCCTCCTGGGTCAGAAGGTCTGGCGCAGCTCCCAAGTCCAGGGAGAGGGCTTGGGAGAGATGCAGAAGTAGAGGGTACCACACTTGGCGTGGCCAGCGTGGAGCTATGAGGATCATAGATCCTTGATCCCTCTGGAGTTTGAACAGAGTCTTGGGAATCAAAGGAATGGGTGGAAAGGCATACAGGAAGCCCTGACCCCAATGAAGGAGGAAGGCATCCTTGGCCTGAACTCCCTGACACGGAATTCTGGAACAGAACCGGGGAAGTTTGGCATTCCACGGACTTGCAAAGAGGTCTATGTCCGGGGTTCCCCATTTTTGGAAGATTCTGAGTACCTGATCCATGTGCAGGGACCATTCGTGTGGAAAGCAGAACTCGACTGAGTCTGTCTGCCCAAGAGTTTTGGATTCCTGGGAGGTATACTGCTAGGAGATGGATTTGATGCTCTCTGGCGAAGGCCCATAATCTTAGAGCTTCGTTGCAAAACGACAGAGAGCCAGTTCCTCCTTGCTTGTTTATGTAAAACATGGCTACTTGATTGTCCGTATGAATGAGGACTGTCTTGTAGCTGAGGAGGGTATGAAAGACCTTGAGAGCTAGGAACACTGCTCGAAGTTCCAAGTGGTTGATATGAAGAGAGGTCTCCTGTGGGGACCAAGTGCCTTGGGTGGAGAGGTCTTGTAGATGAGCTCCCCAACCTGTTTGGGAGGCATCTGTTGTGAGGGTTGCTTGGGGTAACAAAGGTTGGAAGTGGGACCCCAGCAACAGATTTTGAGTGGACATCCACCATTGGAGAGACCAAAAGAGACGTTTGGAGGTTGCTATTTGGTCTGAGAGAGCTCCTGAAGGTTGAGTCCACTGGGTGGACAAAGTCCATTGAGCTGCTCTCATGTGTAGGCGAGCATAGGGTACCACATATACTGTGGAAGCCATATGGCCTAGCAGCTGTAGCATCTCCCTGGCAGTTAAGTGGCTCTTTGACTGAATCTGGGAGGCTAGCTGCACTAGACGTTGACAACGGGCCTGAGGAAGGTAGGCCCTTGCAGAAGTGGTGTCCAACCAGGCCCCTATGAATTCCAGGGACTGAGTAGGGGTGAGCTGGGACTTTGGGAGGTTTACCACAAGTCCCAGGTATTGCAGAATGCGCCTGGTGCGGTTCAGGGAGATCTGAGCCTCTGACTGGGTTGGAGCTCGGATGAGCCAGTCGTCCAGGTATGGGAAGACAAATATTCCCAGAGTGCGTAGAAATGCAGCAACTATTGCCATGCATTTGGTGAACACTCTTGGAGCAGAGGCTAGACCGAAAGGAAGCACTCTGTATTGGTAATGTTTTCCCTGGAACAGAAAACGTAGGAATTTTCTGTGAGATGGATGGATGAGGACATGAGTGTACGCATCCTTGAGATCTAGAGAACAAAGCCAATCCTGACTCTGCAGGTATGGAAGGAGTGCGCCTAGAGAAAGCATCTTGAACTTCTCCTTGCATAGGAATTTGTTCAATTCTCTGAGATCTAGAATCTGTCTGTATCCCCCTGTTTTCTTTGGAATGAGAAAATAGGGGGAGTAAAACCCTGACCCCTGTTGAAGAAGAGGAACTTCTTCTATGGCCCCCTGGGCCAGAAGGGTAGTCACCTCCTGATCCAGAAGGTCGAGGAGAGATGTGGGAGAATTGAAGTGTCTCACCATGGTGTAGGGAGGAAGGTCTGAGAAATGAAGTTTGTAGCCCTCTCTTATGATGGAGAGGGTCCCACTGCTCTGATGTGATTTGCTCCCATCTGCGAGCAAAATGAGCTAACCTTCCTGGAATGGTGAGAGGTTCTGGCTGTTGTAGAGCCAGAAAAGTTAAGTTCTCTAGTATCAAGTCAAAAGCCCTGAGGGGGTTGGGACTGCTGGGTTGTAGCAGTCCCTGCAGGTTTAGGCCTGGCCTGTTTAGGTTGCTGACGCTTAGTAACAAAGCGACCTGTAGAAGATTGTTGGCCAGAAGTGGAAGGAAATCTGCTCCTTCTGTAAAAAGGCTTTTTGAAAGGTTTTTTCTTGGCTGGAATGGAGGTTGACTTGGAAAGTCTATCCAGAGCAGAATTCTCTGCATCCATTTGAGTGGCCTTTATTTGCCACTCTTTGCCAAAGAGATTTTCACCCGTACAGGGCAGATTTCCTAAACCATCCTGAACCCAGGGCTCTAGATCAGAAGCCTGGAGCCAAGCAATTCTGCGAGCAGCTATGGCAATGCCTGAGGCTCTGCTGGCACCTTCAAAGGAGTCAAAGGCTGCCCTGTTGGAAAACTTTTAAATGTCTTGAGTATGCTTAAGCCAAAGGAGGAACTCATCCCTTTTATCCTCTGGAAGAAAAGAGAGAAAGTTGTGCAGTTTTTGTGCAACTTCCTTTAGAAACATACCCCTATAAAGGCTATATGAGTTGATTCTGGCAATAAGCATGCTGGCTTGGAAGATTTTCCTACCAAAAGCATCCAAGGTCCTGCATTCTCTTCCTGGAGGAGCAGAAGAGTGTCTTTTGGTACTCTTTATCCTTTTCATAGCTGACTGCACCACAATGGAGTGGTGAGGAAGCTGAGTTTTCTGAAATCCAGGACAAGGAGGGACACGGTACATAGTGTCCAATCTACGAGAATGAGGAGAAAGGGTGAGAGGAATCTCCCATAAGTCAATCATATGTTCATGAAGAATTTCATGAATTGGCAAGGTGACTGCCTCTCTGGGAGCCTTAGGAGTATCCTAAAATATCAATTTTTTTTGCTCTAGGCTCTGTTTCAGAGGTTACTGAAATAGAGAGTCCTTTAGCCACTTCTATTATGAAGTCTTGAAAGGACAAATCCTCTGGAGGAGGCATTCTCCTTTTTGGAGAAGTAGGTTCCTCAGGAAGGGTAATGGATACTTCAGGAGACTCATCCGATGAATCAGAATCATCAGAGGAATCGAAGTATCGTCTGTCCCCTTCCAACGATCGATACGCGTATCGATCGGTACCGGACATCGGGTGTCCCCGGTACCGGATCGGGTACCGAGAAATAGCCCTGGACAAGGAACCGAAGTCGGTATCCTGGCCGATGTCGATGCAGTCGGTACCGGTATCGGCGCCGGTACCGACAACGGAACTCGTTGCGGTACTGTCGGCATCACAGCATTAATAAAAGCCATTATATCCTACTGCATGGATTGAACAGTGTGATCCATGGACGCCACGACTGCCTGGATGTCGGTACCGGGAGAAGGTGCCGGTACCCCAGAGCAGTCTAACAGGTGATCGGTCGAGGCCGTGCCATCGATCTCAACCTGTAACCCCATAGGAGGAGCTTTGGAAGCCGGAGCTTCCCGCCGGGGTTGTTTGGCTGGGGCAGGATTGTCGAGGGCAAGCCCGGAGGCATCTCGATGCTGAGAGGGAGATTTGCCCTTCAAGGACCTGCTAGGTTTATGTTTGGTTACCTGAGACCCATCAGAAGAAGAAGACCTGGAAGATGTCAATGCCACCGCTGGTGCATCCGTTGGAAACAGCACATGGAGCTTGGCTGCTCGGTTCTGTAACCCTCGTTTAGACATTAGAGAGCAGGACTGGCAATCCGGAATGGAGTGTTCAGGACCCAAACATTTAAGACACCATTCATGTGTATCTGTAACAGAAATTGTACCGCTACACTTACTGCATTTTTTGAACCCGGAGGCTGGTTTTTCCATGAGGGAAAATTTTCTTGTGGGCCTTTAGGCATACGACTAAAAAAACACAACTTTTGTAAAAAATTTATAACTTTATTTTTTTTTTTAGAAAAAAAAGAAGAGAGACCGGCGGTACCGGTCCGGCGTCGGGGAAGGCAGACACGCGACCAAAGAAATAAATTAAAATAAAGAACTTCTTCAGCGGTGACAGGAACATGACCTGCTGGCTCCGCGGAAAAAAAAGAAGAACTGAGGAGAGTTGGTTAGGAAAGGCGGGAAGGCAGCGCGCAGGCGCTGTGGGAGGCTCCCAAAAGCTTTCTTTCTGGGAAGCTTTCCGCGCAGGCTCCGTCGGTACCGACGTACCCATATGTGAGGACTCATTCCTGCTTGTTCCCGGAGATAACATGACTGGGGGAATCCCTCCTAACCATCTGGGGTTATCTGCTAGTCAAAATACTATTGCTCTCTAGCAAGGGCCCATAGTGCAAAGCTACTTTGTAGAGTTGCAGAGAGCATGCTGCAGGTTGGTTAGAAGAAAAAACTGGCTCTGTAAAGCCAGTGGGTAACAAACTATTCTGCCAAGGACAAGGGGGCAAAGAATAGAAGTTAACCAACCAGTCTGTGATAACCCCTGGTTGTGTGGTGAACAGAACCAGTGGCCTAACCACTAGGAATTGCTATATCTGTAGCAAGTACCAGGGCAGCGAAAGGAAATTTCTTTTGCCCTCTTTTTTTTTAGATTGGGAAAAAGAAACAGACATAGTAGGGTTTCCTATTGTCTGATGAGCTGCCCTAAGGTAATAAAAGGTAGAGGACCATAGTGGCTTACCAGTGTAAAAAAGCCACTCTTACAAATCTAATGTTGTAGTAAGAGGGAGGTAAGACAGAGTTGAAGGAGACTGACTATGTAGAAAGTCTCTGAAAGGTAAGATGATACATGCCAGTACAGGGAAACAACTGTCTTATTGATAGTTGTCACTTCTCTTTTCCCCAAAGAGGAAGAGAAAACCTGTTAAGTATGGGCATGATCATTATAAAGACTCAGAGTAAAAGAAAAAATGTCTCATGAAGAGATATCTAGAAAAGGTTAGGATAAAATCAGGGCAGATACTTCAAGTGAAAAGCAGCAGACTGCCACTCTAACCACCAAGAGGGGTAAGGATGATCTATTTGAAACCCTGCGACTGCTGGGTTTGCTGAACCTGTTGAGGTTGTGGTTTTTTCAGACCAGGGCGATGTTTGTTTGGGAACATCTGTATGATGGGCAGAAGATGGATAAAACTTTTTCCCCTTAGGGGAAGAAAGTTTGGTAGGACATTTCCTACCAACTGGGAAAGAGGAAGGCATAGAACAGCCTCTGGAAACAGGAATGTCAGTGGTTAACTGAGCAACGTGGAGTAAAGACTCCTCGTTAAAGAGATTTTCTCCAGTGCAAGGAGTATTTCCCAGTCTTTCTTGTGCCCATTTGTCCAAATCTGAAGCCTGAAGCCAGGCTTTACGTCGTGCCCCTATAGCTATAGCAGAAGTTCTGCTAACAGACTCAAAGGAGTCTAGGGAAGCACGAATAAGGAACCTAGATATATTTTGAGCATGACTTACCAGAGAGGAATAGTCTGCACTTATAGTCTCTTGAAGAAAAGGAGTCAAAGATAGTAATTTCTTTGTGACCTCATCAAGAGATAATCCCATATAGAAAATATATGAGAGAATTCTTGCTGAAAGCATGGATGCCTGGAAGGTCTGGCATCCAAAGGCATCTAAAGTCTTAGACTCATGACCTGGTGGATAAGAAGAATGCTTTTTAGTACTCTTCACCCGCCTCATTGCTGATTCAATAACAATGGAATGATGAGGAAGTTGAGTCTTCTGAAAACCTGGAGAGGAGGGCACCTGATATAGAAGATCTGTTGCCCTGGAAGGTGGGGGTACCGTTAAAGGAGCTTCCCACATTCGTAGAAGGAGATCCTGCAAGGAATGATGCAAAGGAATCATGATGTTCTCCTTTGCTCTTCCAAAAATATACAGGGATTCTGTATTCCCTTGTGTAGGATCCTGTCCAGGTATAGAAATGGCAAATGATTTTGCCATATCCAGGAGAAAAGCTTGAAAAGAAAAATCCCCAGAGGGAAATTCTTTTGGACAGGCTAGATCTGCTGAAGAACTAGCATTGGCACCGAGGGATCTATCCAACTTTATAGGAATAGAAGATCCTGAATAGTGGTCCTTAGAGGATGGTCACCCGTACCACAGAAGGTCGGGACTAGCAACAGTCGGTAGCACATTGTCCATGCTAGGGATCGATTCCAAACTCGGTATCGAGGGAAGCGAGCCTGATGAGAGAAGCATGGAAGGCACCGACAGCAATAGTAATGTGGATAGCGGTGTCGACTCCGGCACTGTATCCGATACCTGTGGATGAAGGCCAGCCGGTGACAACTCTAACAGTATCGAAGAAACCGAGAGTGCCGGACATGGATCATCGGAACCGTGCCTTCGGTACCGTCTGGTGTCGGTACCAAGGCGAGTCGGTACCCAATCCTCCAGACTGGAGATCGATTCCAGACTCGGCATCGAAGGAAGCGAGTCTATCGATGCACATCTGGAGGGTACCGACGTCGGTACTAGTATCGGTACCGGAATTGATACCAATACTGGAGGGTTGGTCTGTGGCGTATCCAACAGCCCCGAAGGTACCGAGGACGCCATACTACGATCCCTGATGAGGAATGTTTCATCCAACACCATTGCCGATGCCGGGGTATCGGTACCGCTCGAAGCGGATGCCACCACTGAGCATGGCTCAGGTATGTTCTGTGAGGGGTGAACCTCAGGAACAACCTGAAACCTCACACAGGCTTTGGAGGCCGAAGACTCCCACCGGGGTTTTCAAACCAGTGTATTCTCGAGGGTAAGGCCAGAGGCATCTCTATGTTGTGCATGAGATCTACCACTCGAGGACTGGCTAGTCTTAACAGACTGTTTTTGGGTTACCTGATCCCGTGTTAGAAGAAGAAGTGGACGGTGCCCTGAAGTTGAATGGGGACCGCGTATCGAGGGGAACTCGATGCTGAAGACTTCTTCCCACAATACTATTGCAGGAGGGACACTCCGGAGGAAAATGGTCAGGACCCAAACAGGTTAGACACCAATTGTGAGTGTCTAAAATTAATTTTGTACCGCCACAGTTTTGTACATTTCTTGGGAATAGTGGCTGGCGGTTCCATAAAGGAAAGTGAGTAGGCCTAGCAGGCCTAAGAAAACCATGAGGCACTAACAAGGAAAAAATATTCCTTAAAAAGGAAAAAATTTACAAGAAAAAGAAAAGAAACACTTGCGGTACCGGTGGCGTCGGGGAAGGCAGCCGCGACCACAAGAAAACCAAAAAAAAAATTAAAAATAATTTTCTGCGGTGACAGGAGGACGTCCTGCCGGCTCCGCGGAAAAACGAAAACTGAGGAGAGGCAGTTGGGAAGGCGGGAAGGCAGCACGCAGGTGTGTTGGGATGCTTCCAAAGCGTTCTGATTGGACGCTGGGAAGCGTTCCCCGCGCAGACTCCGTCGGTACCGACATACCCATATGTGAAGACTCATTCCTGCTTGTTCCTGGAGACTGTAGTCTTCACATGAGAACTCCCCAGCTGAGAGATGCCAGGGAGATGACCCCAGAAAGCTGTGAAACCCAGGTTGAGATGGGTCATGCTTCCTCCCATGGATCTCTGGCATCGAAACCCAGGATGGGGGGGTAGGAGTTGTTCTAAGTCTGAAAGAGATGCAGGAGAACAGCCTGGCCAAACAAGGCGTCCCGACGGGAGTCCTTGCCCAGGCAGTAATGGGCTGCAAAAGTGTAGACAGATAACCAGGTTGCTGTACTGCATATTTCATCAATAGCCACTGAGCATAGGTTTGCCATGGAGGCTGCCATTGCTCGCACATTGTGTGCTGTGAAATGACCTTCAAGGGAAAGTCCCTTACTCTCATAGGTAGAAGATATACAGTCTGCAATCCATTTGGATAGTGTTCTTTTGGAAACTGGTAGACCTAGGTGACTGGATCAAAAGCTGCCTAGTTCTCTGAAGATAAAAGGCCAAGGCACGCTTGCAATCCAGAGTATGTAGACTCCTTTCTGCACCAGAGGTATGAGGCCTAGGGAAGAAAACAGAAAGGTAAACAGACTGGTTTAAATGAAAAGGTAAAACCACCTTTGGCATAAAGTGAGGATGAGTCCTAAGGACTACTTTATCATGGTGGAACCATGTATAAGGAGGATCAGCCACTACAGCCTGGAGCTCACTGATGCATCTTGCAGAAGCGAGGGCAATTAGGAAGATAACTTTCCAAGAAAGAAACTTCAGAGATGTAGTGGCTAGGGGTTCGAAGGGTGGCTTCATGAGCTGTCCGAGGACAAGATTGAGGTCCCCCCATGCCACAGGTGGTGGCCTAATGGGAGGTTTAAGTTAAGAGTAGACCCCTCATGAAGCTCGCTACAAGCGGCTGAGACAGGTTGTCCATTAAAGGGCATGTGGAAAGCCGCAATGGAACTTAGTTGGACCCTTACCGAATTGGTTTTGAGACCAGAGGATGAAACATGGAAGAGATACTCAAGTAATACCTCCATGGGAACGGAAAAGGGATTAAGTTCCCTTTTTGAACACCAGATTGAAAACCTTTGCCACTTAAAAGCGTAAGCACACCTTGTGGAAGGTTTTCTTGAGGCCAACAGGATATCCTTAAACCTGTTGAGAGAGGTTGATATCCTGAAGTTCTAAGCTCTCAGCAGCTACCCTATCAGGTGTAAGGACTGGGGGTTTGGCTGCAGAAACATCCTGTTCTCCTGGGATAGGAGATCCAGAGCACATCCCAAAGAGAAATTAGACTTACCTGCTAATTGTTGTTCCTGAGGAACTCCAGTCCAGTCCACAAACCTCTGGGTAGTGCACCTCCTCCAGCAGCTTGGAGACTGAGCCATGTCATCTTTTTGATGACACTAATGTACATATGCAGATGGCACCGCCCACCAGCCCCCGTACCTATTGACAAAGCAGACTCAGAGGAGCAAGCAAATAAGTAGTTAAACATGCAACAAACACTTCTACATGTAAATTAACTAGTATCCCCCTCCATCCAGATCTGGGCTCAACCCCCAGAATTATATGGCTGTCCTGTCACCCTCTGTTGAATGTACACCCCTGTTATGTCCCTAACCACTTTGATGGTAGGATAAGATGGCATACAAACTGGCTAAATAAATAAATCCCCTGGAAAGGATACCCCGTCCCCCCCTCCAGGATGGGGAGGCCTACCTGTTGAGCGCTTGAGCAACTCCAAACAGCGGGGAAAGCGAGCAACCGACAGCTCTACTGGTCTCCCCCTCCCCCAACCTCTGATAAACACACCTCTCCCCGGCTCCCCCTGGCCACTTCCTCCACCAAGGGAACCAGCTTCAGGACCAGGGTGTGCATAGATTATCACAGAAAGCATTCAGGGAGGGTTTCCGGGACTGGACTAGAGTTCCTCAAGGAACAATTAGCAGGTAAAGCGAATTAGTTACTCACCTTGTAACAGGTGTTCTCCAGGAGCAGCAGGAATCAGTCCTCACATATGGGTGACGTCAGCGCCGACGGAGCCCTCGTACGGAGCATTTCCCCAGCTTTCAAAGAAAGAATTTGGGAATGCAGCACGCATGCATGGTCCCCTTCCCGCCCAAGGGTGCCATCTTGCTCAGTCTGATGAAATAGCTAAAAGACAGCAAAATCAAAATGAATATATTGACTGCAACTCCAGGGGAGGAGGGATGGTCGTGAGGACAGTTTCCTGCTGCTCCTGGAGAACACCTGTTACAGGTGAGTAACTACGCTTTCTCCAGGACCAAGCAGGAAGTCAGTCCTCACATGTGGAACTCCCCAGCTCTAGGCTACCATGAACCCAGAGCCTCAGCATCCGTGATAAGAACTTCTCCGAGAACGCACCCCGTACGGTAGCCCAACACAAGGGCCGGAGGGTAGGAGTTACCTAAACCTCAAAGAGGAATGCGGCCTGCAAAAGAAGGTTGGAAGGACCACCTCCTGATTGAGGTGAAAGAGGAGACCACTTTTGGGAGGAACTTGGGATGGATCTGTAGGACCACCCTGTTCCTATAGAACTGTGTGTACAGGTCTATCAGAAACCAGAGCTTGTAGCTCACTCACACGTCTGGCTGATGTAAGAGCCACCAGAAACAGCGCTTTCTAAGAGAGGAAGCGCAAATGGCAAGTAGCCATCGGCTCAAAACGGTGGACTAGTAAGTTGCTGCAAGACCACGTTCAAATCCCGCTCAGTCGCCGGTGGACGAACCAGAGGCTTGAGTAGAAGCAGACCTGTGAGAAATCTGGACACCAAGGGGTGAATCGACAGACTGTCCCATCCACCGGTGAGTGGTGCGCTGACAAAGCACTGAGGTGGACCCGAACAGAGTTAGACTTAAGGCCTAGGTCGGAAAGGTGAAAGTAGATACTGCAGTACTACTGGCACAAGGCAAGAGAAAAGGATCTTCATTGCGCTGAGCACACTATTACCGTAAACCTACGCCACTTGAGGGCATAGGACTTCCTGGTGGACTGCCTCCTAGAGGCCAAGACCACCTCATCACCTCCTTAGGTAGAAGTAAGGGAGCTAGAACTATCCTTTCAGCAGCCAGGCCCATCAGATTGAGGGACCTGAGATTGGGGTGCAGAAGAGAACCCTGCTCCTTGAGATAGGAGATCGTGTTGCAGCCCCAGAGGGAACAGAGTTTCCACTACCAGCGCAGAAGTGGAAACCACCGCTGCATTCCCGGAGGATCTTGAACAGAGTTTGGGCCACCAGGGGCGTGGGAGGAAACGCATACAGGAGGCCCGTAGACCAAGAGATTAGAAAAGCATCTGATGCCATTCTCAGGGGATGCGGTTGTCTGGAGCAAAACATGGGCAGCTGACTGTTTAGTGGGTTTGCAAAGAGATTGATGGATGGAAGTCCCCATCGGAGGAAGATCTGCTGACCACTAATGGATTCAACTGCCATTCGTGGGGCTGGAAAATCCTGCTTAGCTGTCTGCTAGGAAGTTTTCCTGACCAGGCAGATAGACTGCTTTGAGACACATGCCTTGTTTGACTGCAAAGGAGCAAAGGTCCCGTGCCTCCTGACATAGGAGCCTGGACCCTGTGCCTCCTTGTTTGTTCATGTAGAACACTGTCCTAGTACAGACGGACAATCAGGTAGCAGATTGTTGAGAATAGCATGACAGGTGGTTTGCAGAGCTAAGCGAATTGCTCGCACAGCTCTAAAAAGGTTGATCTGCTGTTGGCATCCCGAGGGGACCACAGGCCTTGAGTGCACGTGCCCTGGCAATGTGCACCCAGCCCTTTAAGGATGCATCTGTCGTCAGCACCCTGGTGTGTGCTGGAGCCTGAAAAGGTACACCTTTGGAGATTGTTTGGTAAATGTGCCACCCACTGTAAGGAATTCAGAAGCCATCTGTCTCGAAGGTCGCCGGTGGCTTGTGTCCACTGATCTCTGAGGTACCATTGAGCAGCCCGCATAGGGCATTCGGTGGTCACATGTACGTGTATGCTATGTGGCCCAGACGCCGCAGGTAGTTGGCCTGGTGGAAACCTAAGAACTGCTTTGGAACTGGTTTGCCAATTCCATCAATCTGTGGGCCATGTCTTGGGCAAGTAAGCTCTTGCCTGAAGGGTGTCTAGTCTCGTCCCTATAAACTCTAGGTTCTGAGAGGGGAGCAAAATGATAATTACACTTACCTGGTAACTGTAGTTCCTTTAGTGACGACAGTTCAGTCCTCTACTTCTGGGTTGTGCTCCTCCTCCTGTAGCTTGGAGACTGGACATGTCAAATTAATGACATCACTGGATGTATACTGCTGGAGCCTCCCATAATCCCCAGTGAACTATTGACAAAGCGACTCAGAGCAAAAAAATAAATAGTAATCCAGGCAAGTTCAAAATGAAAAAAAAAAAAAAAAAAAAAAAAAACAAAAAAAAAAAAAAAAAAAAAAAAAAAGAAAAAAAAAAAAAAACCAAACAAAAAAAACATAAAAAAAAAACTTATCCAACTTACTAAACCTGAACTTCAGAACAAATTTGAAAACAAAACCCATCCCATACCGATTCCTTCTGCCCTTCTGAGAAGAAAGTGAGAAAGCATAGGACAGAGCCAAAAGACCAGCCTTAATTGCAAACTTATGCTTACCTGTAATCGTCTGGACACCACAATTAAGGATTCACTGAAATAACACTCCCTTGGGTGGGATCGAGGACTGAACTCTCATCACTAAAGGAGCTACAATTACCAGGTAAGTGTAATTATCATTTCCTTAGCATTCCTCCAGTTCAGTCCTCTACTTCTGGGATGTAACAGAGCAGTGATCATAGGGAGGGACCCTTAACTCCAGCTCGCAAAACTGCGGAACCGAAACAGGCATCCTTCGCTGCTAGCACATCAAGGCGATAGTGCTTGAAAGTATGAAGAGACGACCAAGTCGCCGCCCTATAGATATCCCCTGGTGGAACCAAGCTGTGTTCCGCCCAAGAGGCCGCCTGCACCCTGGTCGAGTGTGCTTGCAAACCGGACGGGACTAAGCGCCCCTGCACCAAATATGCGGAAGCAATTGCCTCTCTGATCCATCAGGAAATGGATGCTTTTGCTGCCGCTTCGCTCTTGTGGGACCCCCCAAACAGCACAAGGAGACGATCAGTCTTGCGAAAAGATTCGGAAACCTTTAGATACTGGCGCAGCGTCCGCTTAACATCCAAGAGGTGCAACGTACGGTCCGACGACATACCCACGCCCGCACATAGCACCGGAAGCGATACTGATTGACTCAGATGAAAAGGAGACACGACCTTAGGGAGAAAGGATGGCACCGGTCTCAAGACCACTTTTTCGTTGGAAAACTGAAGGAAAGGCTCTCTACAAGATAAAGCCTGCAGCTCTGAAATTCATCTTGCCGAGCAGATGGCAACCAAAAACACAGTCTTTAAGGTCAAGTCCTTTACTGTAGCTTGGCCTAAGGGCTCGAAGGGCTCTTTCACTAAGGCCCCTAAAGCCACATTTAGATCCCACGACGGTACGACTACTCGATGAACCGGCCTAATTCTGGACACCGCCTTCAAGAAGCGTAAGACATCCGGGTGCGACCCTAGGGACTTGTCCTGAATCTTACCCCTGTAACAGGCCAGGGCCGCAACGTGCACTCTCAAAGAACTGGCCGCCAGCCCCTTATCAAAACCATCCTGCAAGAAACTCAACACAACTGCTACAGAGGCTGTGGCCGCCCGGATGTGCCGATGAGAGCACCAATCCTCAAATATATGCCAGGCGCGGACGTAAGCCAGCGAGGTGGACCTTTTCCTCACCCGCAGCAAAGTTGCTACTACTGCTGCCGAATAACCTGTTTTCCTCAGCCGCGCCCTTTCAATGGCCAAACCGTAAGCGAGAATTGATTCACCTGAGGCATTTGAAGCGGGCCCTGCACCAGTAGGTCATCCGACGCCGGTAACCTACACGGCTCCCCGTCCAGCAGCCAAATGAGATCAGCATACCACGGCCTCCTTGGCCAGTCTGGAGCCACCAGGAGCACCCTGCCGCGATGGACCTCGATCCGCTGCACCACGCGACCTATCAGTGCCCACGGAGAAAAGACGTAAAGTAGGCTGTCCACTGGCCATGGTTGCATCAGGGCGTCGAGCCCCTCCGACATTCTTTCCCTCCGTCTGCTTAAAAATAGGCTCGCCTTCGCCGAACGGAAGGTTGCCATAAGATCCATGATCGGTTACTCCCACCGGCAGACTATGTGTGCAAACACCTCCGGATGCAGCTCCCATTCCCCGGCATCCACTTGAACTCTGCTGAGAAAATCCGCTGTCACATTGTCCTTCCCCGCAATGTGCGCCACTGATAGAACTGACAGGCGTTGCTCCACCCAGGCGAACAACTATGCCTCATATCCATGGCCGCACTGCCTGTGCCTCCCCGACGATTGATGTAGGCTACCAGCGTGGAATTGTCCGACAAGCACTATCACCCGCGCGACCTGTCACCCTTCGGCTCGAAATACTGCAGCGCTAGGCTAACACCGCTCTCAATTCCATGACGGTTGATCGACCATCCGCTCTCTTGTCGCGACCAAGTGCCCTGCGCAAACAGTTTTCTCCGCAGTGAGCTCCTAGCCCACCAGGCGCGCATCCGTTAACAGGGGAAGCCACTCCGGTTTGGTTCCAGAGGCACCCCTGTCTGGAGGGACTCAGGACGGAGCCCACCACCGCAGGGAAGCTCTGACCGGAACGAGGACAGGGGAGATGTTTGCTCAGTGAGGAGTTCTGATGTGACCACCGCCGAAGACAGTGCCAGCTGAAGAGGACTCATATGGAATCTGGCCAAGGGAACGATGTCCAGCGTTGCCGACATAGTTGCCCCAAAAGCCGCAGGTACTACCATGCCAAGGGCTGGTGGAGCGGCCCTGAACCCACCGAACACAGCGTCGGAGCCCCAGCGCACGTCGGTTTGTTGTTGGGAAGAAAAATGAGCCCTTTCTGCATGTCGAAGCGCACTCCCAGGTAACCTCGAAGATCCTGTGACGGCACCAAGAGATTTTTGGCCAGGTTGATCACTAAGCCCGAGATCCTCTAGGAACTTCAAACCTTGGAGGTAGCTCGAACACTCGCTTCCTCTGTCTTCGCTCAATTAAACCAGTTGTCGAGATAGGGATGGAAACCAACACACATTCCTTCCTTAGCGGCCGCCCGCCGCAACCACTTCAAAATCACCTTGGTGAAGATGCGCGGCGCCGTCGCAAGCCCGAAGGGCAATGCTTGAAATTGGATACTGGCCCCAAGGAAGTGTGCGAAATGTAGCCACTTTGGGGATGAGGCCCCCACGATCAGAATATTGGCAAATACGCCTCCGTAAGATCAGGAGATGTCAGATACTCGCCATTGCGAACCGTGACAATCACTGATCGCAGGGTTTCCATGCGAAAGTGGGGAACCCGCAAAGCACCGATTCACCCCTTTGAGATCCTAAAATGGGGGGCAGGAAGCCGTGCCTTCTTTGGCCACGACAAAATAGATTGAGTATCGAACCGTACCGTAATCTTGACAAAGGAACTGGAATGATGGTTCCCAAGAGTAGGAGCCGGAGAGGGTACTGCGAATCGCGCCGGGCTTTCCCGCGAATTTCTGCAAGGAGACATTACGAAGGAATCCCAGACGGGTCTCTTGCCAATATAGCGCGTAAGCATCCTTAACAATCTCCAAGACCCCCCCCCCCACTGGCCGGTCGTTTATGCGGGCCCAGGCTGAAAGGAATCTTGAAAAGTCTCCCACCTATCTGCTGACTTTCCGCCTGGACCCCCACACCTTTATTGGGATGTACGGAAGGGGCTGGGCAGCAGGCACGAGAAAGCCTTCTACCCTGCCCTGGAACCCTCGAAACGCTGGAGCTCTGGAAGCAAACTTGCCCCTCTGATAGATGCCCAAACCGGGACCCCTGGAATCTTCTGCAATCGCTATACGGTCCACTAAAGGCTGGCGAGGCCTTCCATGGCCGTCGGCTTGTTCCTCAGGAAGCCACCCCCCTTTGGTCTACACCTAACTTATCCAGATCGTCTTTCCTGAACAGACAACAGCCATTAAAGGGGAGCTGCTTGCTAAGATGTGATTTAGGACGAACTATCTGCTACCCAATTCCTCAACCAGAGGGAGCGGTGCACGAAACCAAGGAGGCCATGCGGTTGGCTGGCGCTCAAATCTCAAATCAAAGTCATAATGGATGTCCGCACCCCCAGGTATGCCGATGTGCCGGACTCCAGCATATCCAGCTCTGCCTGCCCCTCAGAATTCCATTGGGAGGGACTGGCGCAAGCGTGGAGACCATCTGAGGCACGCCCTTGCCACCCAGGATCCACAAATGGAAGCTTGAAGGGACACATTGTATCTGCCTCAAAGGATCGGTTTTAACCAAACGTACATCGTCCTATCCTGTGCATCCTTTAAAGCCGCGCTGCCTTTTACAGGTATAGTAGTTTTATTGGTGACCGCCGCCACATGCTGAAAATTTTGACCCGGGGAGAACGAAAACGCTCCTTGTCCTTATCGGCTAGGGGGTATAGCCTATTCATCGTTCAAACTCCTCGGAGCCCCAAACTAAGGCTGATACCATTCATCCTAAATCATCGTGTCCACCACCTGGTGGGCAGGAAAACAATATTTGCGATTGTCACACCACTTGGATGACGGGGGTCTTCCACACTGTCTTCCTCTGCGGCTGGGACAGCCGCCACTTCAAAAGTCTGGAGGGACTCCATGATCAGAGGCACGAGCTCTTGCCCTCCGAAAGACCTCGAATAAGCCTCTCCTGGTTCCTATGGCTCCGGGATCTCTCCTTCTGCCAGGTCAGAGCTTCCATTTCGAGCTTCTGGATCGATAGTTGTCCGATCCAATTCCCTCTACCTCGGAAGGGGACCGTTCACGGGTTCATGGCATTGTAGAGGTTGGGTTACCATGTGGGGGAAGGCGATCCGCCGGCGTGAGTGGGCTGCTGCCGAGGAACGCTGCGAGCGACGAGTAATCCGGCAATTTTCCCTGCCGCCCTAAGCACGGAAGAACAGCCTGGTGCATGAGCAGCACAAAATATGGGCAAAAGTCTTCAGTCTGCGACATGAGCCCCAGACAAGCTGGCCTCGCTGGCGGAAGTACTAGCTGATCTACAGGAGCCTCACGTGAGGTAGAGGCACCTAGTTGCCCTTCAGCGGGGGCCTCCGCTTGACAGTGCCTCATCAGGAGGGCTTTCACCTCCATAATGCTTGTTACACATCAGTGGACCACCCACAGCACAACCCCCTGCAAATACCCAAGTCACGCTATGGTGCTCCTGCGCGTACCACTAGAACTAAACACCGCAGTGGTGATGACATTTTACTAACAGTCAGCAACACCTGAAAAATAACAACTGGTGTATATATATATATATATATATATATATATATATATTTCGTTACTCTTTTTTATTTCTTTTTTATTTTTTCCAAGAAGCATGAGCGGGATAACAAGAGCCAAGCAGAAACCTAGAGCCCTGCCCCCCCTGGACCGCGCACGGCAGTTGGGCTGAAAAAAACAAGCTCTTTCGCCTGAGCGGTTTAGTGTAAAGCCCTCCAAAATCTTCAAAATGCCCGCGGGACTTTTAAAAATCGCCAAGAGAGATTGAGGCACAATTGAAAAAGAAGTAGGATATCCTGCCAAAAGGAGACTGCACCGATGCTGCAAGCCCGATGTCTCGAGGCCTCATCAGAGCTAGTGCCATGCGGTCCCCTTAAGATCTATAGAGGGCCGCCGCTTACTGACGAAAAAAAAAAAACAGGTTGCCAAAACAAACACGAAGAAAGACAGCAGGACTCCCGCTCAATCTGCTGCCCCAAGAGAGAGCTGCGCAGATAGGGGAAAGACCCCTAAAATTCACCTCAACAGTTCAACGACGGGGCTCCAGCCCACAAGGCTTTTCGCGATCCACAAGCGGTGAGAAAAACTGCTTTCGGGCGAGCCTGCCGTCTGTGCCTTACCGCCGCCGGAGGAGATCCCCCGGTCACAGCACCACCGGGGAAGCCTGCCTCCGATCCTGCCTAGAGAGTCTACTATGTCCAGTCCAGGAGGAGGAGATCTGTGGATGCAAGACTTCGAGCCCCCCAAGGCCCCGGGCTGAAAAAAAGGCAGGCAGGAACCGGCACCAGGACAAATTTATTAACAAACAGCTCTGACTTAAAAGGTATAGCACCAGCAAATAAGGAAAAATAAAGTAAGTAAAAGGAATGAAAAAATCTCCCATTGATTACTCTCAACTTCTCTAAAAATATCCTATCGCTCCTTATCCATTCCTACAGTGAGCACAGAACCCTAGGCTCACTACGTCCTAATGCGGCGTGGAGAAGGACACACTGGGGATTATGGGAGGCTCCAGCAAGTATAAATCCAGTGATGTCATTAATTTGGACATGTCAAGTCTCCAAGCTGCAGGAGGAGGAGCACAAACCAGAAGGAGAGGACTGAACTGGAGGAACGCTAAGGAAGTGGACTTTGTATAGTTTATGACAAAGCCCAGATGTTGCAGAAGAGAAACAGTGGCAAAGAGTGGCCTGTCGGGTGTCCTGGAATGACTGGGCACCGGATTAGCCAGTCATCCAGGTATGGGAAAGAACAAAATCCACTGATGGCTGAGAAAAGCCACCACCAGGCCAGGCATTTGGTGGAAAACCCTGGGGGAAGAGGTCAGGCCAAAGGGGAGTACCAAATGTTACTGAAAATTGTTTCCTCCCACAACCAAATCTGAGATATTGCCTGTGGTCTGGATGGATGAGGATGTGAATATAAGCATCCTTTAGGTCTAAGGAGCATAGCCAGTCTCCCTGCTGGAGGTAGGGCAGCAGTATCCCAAGGGTAAGCATCTTGAACTTTTCCCTCTCCAGAAACTTGTTCAGATTTCGCAAGTCTAGGATAGGTCTGAGGCCTCCTGTTCTCTTTGGTACTAGGAAGTACCTGGAGTAGAAGCCTTGCCCTTCCAGGTGGTGTGGCACCGGTTCCACCGCCTGTTCCTTTAAAAGACTTGCCAACTCCTGAAGGAGGAGGTTCCTGTGCAGAGGGAGTCTTGGAGGCTCCCCTGGATAGTAGAGGGGGTAGCTGGTGGAAATGGAGCATATAGCCCCTGTGATGGCTGGCCACCTGTAGGTATACAGGGTCAGCCGACCACCAGTGCTGAGTGGAGCCACCGGCGGAGGAGAGGCTATGCTGTGGGAGTCAAAACCCCGCTCCCTGCTGTGCAGGAGCCAGAGCTGGCAGCTTGGGGGTAGTCTGCCTACGGGGCCCATGTCCCTGCCCCTTGGCCTGCTGGCCCTGTTGGGGAGCTGGAGAGGCCTGATACTGAGGGTAGGTTTTGTAGGCAGCACCCTTCCTCGGGAAAAAGGGCTTCTTTCCCGAGCCCTTCTTTTTATGAGAAGGGGCAGAAGTCTTTCTGGACAGTCTTGTCCTGGTGAGAGTCTCGGTCTCGATTTCTGCAGCCTTCTCAGTCATGGGTTTGCCGAATAGGTTGTCACCTCGCAGGGGACATCGACCAACTTGTCCTGTACCCATGACTCCAGGTCTGACTGTAGCCAGGCCTGACAGCGTGCACCGATGCCCGCCGCGGCTACCTGGGCCGAAGCCTCAAAGCCGTCATAGGCTGCTAGAGATATAAACTTCGAGCACTCCCGGATCCCTGAAGACAAGGCTTTGAACCTCTGCAAGGGTTCCTCGGAGAGGCCAGCCGAGAACCCGGCAATTTCCTTTGCCAGGTCCCGTAAGTACATGCCCATGTACAGCTGGTAAGTCTGGACACGGCAAGAGAGCATAGAGCCTTGGAAGCACTTTCTACCGAGGGCATCCAGGTTCCGGGCCTCCCGGCCAGGAGGCACCGAGGAGTGCATCTTCTGACTTTTCAGCCTGTGCATGGCCGATTCCACAACCATGGAGTGGTGTGGTAGCTAGACCTTCTGGAACCCAGGGCTCTTACGGACTCGATAAATGGAATCGACCCTTGCTCAGAACTGGTGCCGAGGCCGGTGCTTCCCACATACGGAAGAGCAGCCGTTCCAGCATCAGAGGAACCGGAACAGTAAAGGCTTCCTTCGGAGGAAAATCGTACTGGAGGGCATCGAGCTCCTCGGCTTGAGGCTCCTCCTTGGTGTCTGCCGGGAATGCCAAAGCCTTGGCCATGTCCCTGACGAGATCCGAGAACCGAGTATCCTCCGGGGGGGGACCTTCTCCAAGGCTCGGACTCTGGGGAGTCCGACGTGACGCACCGGGTCCGGAAGGTGTCAGGAGACTCCTCATCCTCCGTTTCCCACGCCAACTCCTCCTCCGAGGAGTCAAGCGGCTCCAGCCATGTGGTCTTCGATGCCACCTGCCCCGATGCCGAGGGCACCGGCGTCAATGACCTTAGCCCCGAACGGGAGGTCGAGGGAACCGTGGCCGAGGATCGACTCGAGACTTGATTGACTCGAGGATCAAAGGGGCAGGGCGAGGAAGGGGGGGGGGAGGGAGGATCGGTCCGTCCTCTGCTCGACTTAGGACGTCGAGGTCCCGGTGGTCGGGGCAGATGCACCGGTCTGACTGGCGATCAGTACCCACTGCTGCTCCATGAAGGCAGCCAGGCTGCTCTCCAGGGCCGTCAGCCTGAGTCCGAGCTCAGGAGACTCCGCAGCCCCCGACTTGGGCCCCAACGGCGTCGGGCCCGACGTCGGTTCTCCCAGGGGAGAGTCCACAAGGACAACAGGAAGCTTACCAGACTCAGGAAACCCGGGCTCCAGGCGAGGTTGCTTGGTCGGCCGCTCCGACTGAGAGCCTGGGGCGGCGGTCAGGGCTGCGCGACCTGGCCCTCGAGGACAACCAGGTGCCTCCACTGATGAACCGCCCTCCCGAGCTTCTTCTTATTTTTGTGCTCTTCGGGTGGGAGGACCCCCCCTCAGAGGACCCACAACGCCAGTCTCCGGGTCAGACCTCCTGAGATGTCGATGACCCTGACGAAGGTCCGTGCTGGGCCGGAAGCAGACTCTGAAAAAATTCTTTCACGGATAATGCTAAACAGCGCCGAAGTGCCGTAGAAGACATCTTGCCGCATGGGGCCACAGACCAGCAGGGTCATGGTCGGGCCCGAGGCATCGGATAGAGGCAGCAGTTGTGTGTGTCAGCGAGCATCTACAAGTTTCTTACACCGATCACCATTTTTTGAACACGTCGGCAGCCATCGGGGGCAAAAAAAAGGCCCCTGCAAGGTCAAAAGACCGGGGGCTGCCAGTTGAAAATAACAGGAAAAAAGCAAGAACGCTAGTCACAAAAGGATAAAAAATGAAACAGAAGTTCCGGACTCGATACCGGTTTTGTACCAAGCCCAGGCAGGAAAGGGAAAGGGCATCGAACCAGATAAAGAGAAGTGAAAATCGCAAGAAAAAAAATCAACTGTTTCCCGAGGTGACACGAAAATTCTTCCATTGGGCTTCGCGGAAAAAAGAAAGACTGCGCAAGATGGCACCCTTGGCGTGGGAAGGGGACTGCGCATTGTGTGATGCATTCCCAAAGGCTTTCTTTGAAAGCTGGGATAATGCTACGCACGAGGGCTCTGTCAGGCGTCCCGAGGTCACCCATATGTGAGGACTGACTTCATGATTGGTCCTGGAGAATACCCCTCTCGGCTGACCTCCAACACCCACCGGTCCGATGGTCTCTGGAACCAGGCCGGAAAAAACTCCTGAAGGTGACCTCCTATTGTTTGAATTCCTGCCTGGATCCCCCTCACTTCATTGAGTCTTCATAAATCCCAAGGAGTCCCGGTGGGCGCCACAAAGCCTCTGCCTGCCAATATCTAAAGCCGTTATAACTTTGCCCCCGAGAGGGAAAAACACGTCCTCTTTGAAAGGTTCCCAAAAGGGAGGTGCGGAATAATGCCGAAAGTCCTGAGACTGACCTCGCCAATGTTATTTCGTGAGCCGCCGCAGTTTCACGCTTGTCCTCTCGGCAAGCAACCTCCTTTTGATTCTCCCAAATCATTAACCAGCTTATCCAGATCGTTAACCAACAACAAATCCCTTTAAAAGGAAGCTTGCTAAGAGAGGGATTATTACATAGTAACATCCGCCACCCAATTCCTGAGCCAAAAGATAACGGCGAGACACGTTAGCAAGGAAGCAATGGAATTGCCCAAACCTCAAATTCAGATCATACTGTAAATCGGCCCCAAATAAGCTGACCCTAAACTAAGCTAGTTAAATCATCACGCATACTGCTGAGCCAGCTGTTGGCAGCGCTGCGGACCAGTGACCGGCATGCTCTTGCTACCCAAGCTGCACAAAAATAGAGGCTTGAAGACACAAGAGCAATAAACATCCCCAAAAGACTGCTTCAATAGGCCCATCCACCTTCAGAGCCTGTGAGTCCTTTAAACGTCCGCACTTGCGTCCACCTGGAATTGTAGTCTTCTTAGTGGATCCCTATGAAACCGCGTGAATCTATAGGCGTGAGACACGAAACAGTCTCCCACTCCTGATCAGCCAGGGGATGATAATATATAAAGGACGATCTCACTGCCTCATTACCACGCAAAACTGGCCTCTGGCAAATTCCAATCATCCTGAATCATCTGTTGATGGCACTATGAACAGGAAACATTTGCCTGGGATTTTTGCACTGCTCTGTATGAGGGGGGGGGGGGGGGGGAGGGGGGGGAATACTTCTAATCCAGGGGTCTCAAACACAGCGGGACGCGGGCCGCATGCGGCCAGCCGAGACAACTGTGTGCGGCCACGCGACAGAGGAAAAAAAAACAAAACCCAACACCCTGGCTTCGGCCATGGCCGCCGTGGCAGCGGCAGAATCAATTGGTCAAATTTAAAAACAAAAGACTTCTGCGGCGCTACTGACAGCAAATCAGCGTCCTGCGGCCCCTTCCCGTCGTGCCCCGGAGATCCGAGTCTGCTCTCTCAGGCGGCGTGCTTTTTCAAGAAAACCGCGAGGCGAGCAGTAATCCCCTCTCGCCGTCCAGTTTCATGCGACGCGCGAGAGGGGAATTACTAGTCCTCGCGGCTGAAAAGCATGCCCGTTGATAGAAGCGCACTCGGATCTCTGGGCACAGGGGAAGGGGGCCGCAGGACAGCTGATTTGTTGACTGCTTGAGCAGCAAGAAGTACTTCTTTTTTTACACTTGACAATGTGGATTGTTCGACGCCTGCCACGGGCGGGCAAACAACGCAGAAAGAAGCCAGGGTTTTGGGTTTTTTTTTGTTTCCCTCCTTTTCGGCTGGCCGGTAATGAGCTATGGAGGGGCTGACTGAAATGGGGGTTAATGGGGGTTAGGACTGGAAGAGTGGATATTGGCAGGGGGGGGTGTTATGACTGGTAATGGGCTATGGTGGGGGCTATAGGACGGGAACGATAAGGCAGATGGGGCGTTAGGAATGGAAGTGTGGCTATTGGCAGGGGGGGGGGGGTCTGGGTGGTTATGACTGGTAATGGGCTATGGTGGGGCGTAGGACTGGAAATGGGAAGATGGGGGTTAGGACTGGAAGTGGGCTATTGGCAGGGGGGGTATATGACGGGTAATGGGCTATGGTGGTGGGCTAGGGATCTGGAAATGGGCAGATGGGGGTTTAGGTACTTGGAAGTGGGCTATTGGCAGGGGGGGGGTTATGGACTGGTAATGGGCTGGGGGGGGTTTAAAAACTGGTAATGGGCTAATGGTGGGGGCCTAGGACTGAAAATGGGGTTGATGGGGGTTAGGACTGGAGGTGGGCTGATTGGGGGGTGGGTTAGGGACTGGTTAATGGGCCTATGAGGGGAGGTAAGACTGAAAATGGGGTGATGGGGGATACGACTGCAAGTGGGCTATGGGGGGGACTAGGACTGGTAATGGGCTATGTGGGGTTGGGTGTAAGACTGAAAATGGGGTGATGGGGGGGGGTAAGACTGGGAAGTGCGCTATGGGGAGTTAGGACTTGGTTAATGGGGCTCTGGGGGGTTCTAGGACTGGTAATGGGCTGGGGGGGTTGCTAGGACTGGAAATGGGCTGAGTGGGAAGGGGGGCCTTGAACTGCAAATGGCTGGATGGGGAGGGGGGCTTGGAATGGAATTGGGCTTGTGAGGGGAGGGAGCTAGGATTCGAAATGGTGCTGACTGGGGGGCTAGGATTGAAACAGACTAAAATAAAAAACAAAAATTGGGCTGATGGTGAGGCTAGGATAGGACTGGAAATGGACTGATGCATGACTAGAAAGGAGCAGATGCTGGTTGGGGCTGGAACTAGAAGGGAGCTGATGTTGGGGGAGGATTAGAATGGGATAGAGCTGGGAAAGTGAAATGGAGAGGGGAAAAAATATTTTGTCTGGAAGAGAAGACAAATCTACAATTGGCCAGGTATTGGGATAGTAAGTGGGTATTGAGGATGGAGGTATAAAATTTGAGTGGATGAAATAGGAATGAGGAAAGAGCAAAAGGAGACAGATTAGTCTGTTAAAGCAGATGTAGAGAGAGAGAATGGAAAAAAACTAGAAGAGAGAAGAAAGGACAAATGGACAGCAGACGATGGAGATAGCAGAAGACACGAAGAAACCAGAAGTGACTGGAGCAATTGCAACTGAAAAAAAATGCACAAAAGGTAGAAAAATATCTCTTTATTTTGAATTTATTAACTGGAATATGTCAGCTCTGGGAATTGTGCATCATTAATGTTTGCACTTTGTTTAGTACAAGAGGAAATTAATTTATAGTTTTATTTCTACAGTGTTGTTGTACATTCCAAGTTTGGCTTTTGGGGTTCACAGTTTAATTATTGTCTTCCTATTTCTAAATCTTTTAGTCTTTCTTTATCCATACTCATTAAGAGGCATGTTTACTAAAAGTTAGTGTATGGTAAAATTATGCAAATATTTATGCAAATGAGGCCCCTTATGCAAATGAGGCCCCACGTCTTATGCGGCCCCCGGGTTACTTTACAAGTCCTAATTTGGCCCTAAAAGCAATTTGAGTTTGAGACCCTGCTCTAATCCCTCATCCTCTGCTGGGTGCGCCCGAAGAAAGATTGAGCGCCTGGAGCGACTCAGTATTGAGCGCAGTTAGCTCCTCTCTCCGAAAGACCCGGCTAATCCTGGCTTTAGCTTCAGGCTCCTGAATTTCACCTTCCTCTAACTCCTCCATTCCTGCTTCTGGCTCATGTCAAAATCCTCAGCTTCCGGCCAATCCGGACCTAAAGGCTGCTCTCCACTGACCGAGGTTTCTTAACTGGTCTGCTGTCAGCACTACCAGCCCTGACTGAAGCAGCTTGGGCTCCCGTTGCCCCAAGAAGCGACGCATCTGCGACCGCCCCCTGTTGGCGTACACAGTAGGCCTGATGAAGCAGTAGCACAAAGTCTGGTGTAAAGCCTTCCAATGCTGACACCACCCCTAGCGGCACCGCGGATGTATCAGGCAACACCGGACTAACCGCAACACGAACAGACAGGGTATCAAGCAGTATAAATCACTAACTTACTCCAACACGTCTACAGAACCTTATTTTCCCAATGTTTCAATACTGTCCTACTCGTATCATCAATTCTTGAAAGCAACAGCATCTCAGACTTTAAAGAGCTTTAAAGTCTGAGACCTGTTGCTTTCAAGAATTGATGATACGAGTAGGAAAGTATTGAAACATTGGGAAAATAAGGTTCTGTAGACGTGTTGGAGTAAGTTAGTGATTTATACAGCTTAACAGTTACTTTACTCTATAAGACTAGACCGCACACTAGGGTATCAAGCAGGACTTCCCCCTCCGAAGCACCTGTAGAACTCTGCATTTCCAACAGAGCATCTCCCACGGCCTTCTCCTGGAGCTTCTGCTCCATATTAAGAGCTTCAGCAGTGCAGCCCCTACACGCACCAGCTTCTGAGACCGCGCCCTGACGGAAGCCACACATTAGGCACTGAGGTCGTGTAGGCATTAGCGCTACGGAGCCCATGAAAATTTAAAACTGAACTTAGACCAGCAGAACTCCGCAAAAGCAATCAGGAAAGAAAAACATTTTTTTTTTTTTTTTGTGCGCTGTCCCTTTAAGTACCCCAAAACCAATAAAATAAGTTAAAAATTTGAAAAAAATGAAATACTTAACCGACTTAAAGTCTTACTGAAAGAAAAAAACGCTCTTCCAGCCAAACTGCAGGAAAAATGGGCCGTTGATTCTCCTCAGCACTGTCTGCCGATACACGCCGTCCCCATAGGGCAGCAGGCCCCGATTTCTTCACCCAATAATGAAAAAAAGAGAAATTAGACTTACCTGCTAAATGTTGTTCATGAGGAACTCCAGTTCAGTCCTTCACCACTGGGTAGTGCTCCTCCTCCTGCAGCATGGAGACTGGGCAGTCAGAATCGTGACATCACTGGCTGTACCCTGTTGGTCTCTCCCATCAGCCCCAGTGAACTATTGACAAGCAGACTCAAAGGAGCAACAAATAAGTAGCTATAACATTAATTTCAACTTATAACAACTAAACTTAACTTAAATTAACACCGCCCCCCCCCTAAAATAAGAGGGACAACTGTATCTCTGAATTTCTCTTTCCTCCAGGAATCTCCTAGGATAACGACTCAGGGAAAAGGAAACTATCGCGATACTGAATTTTTTAAAGTTTTTCACAGATATTGACACTAACATTTCCCTCAGACAACACTGCTACTGACCTATCCCTTCTCGGGTGGGAATCAGGACTGAATTGGAGTTCCTCAAGGAACAACAATTAGCAGGTAAGTCTAATTTCTCTTTCCTTATCATTCCTCCAGTTCAGTCCTTCACCAATGGGCTGTCGCAGAGCAGTAATTATTGGGAGGGACCTGTCCACCGGATCACAAGACCGCCGACCCGAAACAGGCATTGTTCGCCGCCTGAATATCCAGGCGATAGTGCTTACTGAAGGTATGGAGAGAGGACCAAGTGGCCGCTCTGCAAATCGCCACTGGCAGAAACCAACTATGCTCCGCCCCAAGAAGTCGCTTGCGCTCTAGTAGAGTGCGCCCATAGCCCCATGGGCACCTAACACCCTTGCAAAATATATGCTTGACGCTATAGCCTCTCGGACCCATTTGTCGATCGACAGCTTGGCCACTGCTTCCCCTTTACGCAGGCCTCCAAAGAGAACGAACAAACGATCTGACTTATGGAAGGTTTCCGAAACTTTTAAGTAGTGACACAGTGCCCTTTTAATGTCCAACTGACTCAAGCTACGGTCTGAGGCATTCTCCTCCATAGAGCCCAATACTGGCATCAAAACCGATTGATTCATGTGAAAAGGAGAAACTACTTTGGGCAAAAAGGACTGCACTGGCCGCAACACCACCTTTTCTCTAGAAAAAAGACAAGAACGGCTCTCGACATGACAAAGCCTGCAACTCCGACATTCGGCGAGCCGAACAAATAGCCACCAAAAACACTGCTTTTAAAGTTACATCTTTGACCGAAGCCTGCTGCAAAGGCTCAAAAGATGCCCTAGTCAATGCCCCAAGGACTAAGTTGAGATCCCACAGGGGAACCACCATTCTGCGAGAAGGCCACAACCGAGATACAGCTTTTAAAAACCGTATGACATTGACGTCGAGAGCCCAAGGCTGTCCCCTGGACCTTATCTCGATAACAAGAAAGGGCTGACAGCTGGACCTCTAGGGAGCTGGCCACTAGGCCTTTATCAAATCTGTCCTGCAAGAAAATTAAGACCATAGGAACGGAAACTGTGGAAGCGCGGATCTGCAACTGAGAACAACATTCCTCAATATACGCCAAATCTGCATGTACGCTAGGGATGTGGATCTCTTTCTGGCTCGAAGCAAGGTCAAATCACGCTCAGAATAACCTTTCTTCCTTAACTTCCGCCCTTTCAATGGCCAAGCCATAAGCGAGAATCGATCCACCTGAGGTATGTGAAGAGGAACCTGAGTCAAACGATTTGACGTTGCGGGTAACCTCCCCGTCGAGGAGCCGAACCAGATCGGCATACCACAGACGCTCGGCCATCTGTGGGCGCTACTAACACTACTCTCCCCGATGCGCCTTGGATGCACGTACCACCGAACACTTCCCTATGAGCGCCCACGGGGGAAACACACAGAGAAGGCCAGATGGCGGCCATGGTTGCATCAGGGCATCGATGCCCTCCGACATCCTTTCTCATCTTCTGCTGTAAAAACGATTCGCCTTGGCTGACCAAAGGGTCGCCATGAGATCCATAATCGGTGAACCCCACCTGATGACTATCTGCGCAAACACTTCTGAATGAAGCTCCCATTTCCTGGCATCCACCCGGACTCTGCTGAGAAAATCCGCCATCACATTCTCTGTTCCTGCTATATGCGCTGCCAAGATCACCTGCAGTCGAGGTTCCACCCAAGCAAACAGAGTCCCGATTCCTCCTCCATGGCGGCACTTCCTGTGCCCCCCTGCCGATTGAGGTAAGATTATGGATGTCGGACAACACTCGCACTGCTCTACCCTTCACCGAGGACTCGAATGCTTAAAGTGCAAGTACTACCGCCCTCAGTTCCAGGCAGTTGATCGACCACCGGGCCTCCTGCTTGTTCCAGCTCCTTGTGCAAAGAGATCCCCGCAATGAGCTCCCCAACCTGTGAGACTTGCATCTGTCAACAGCGGTAGCCACTGGGTTGCTCCAGTGGCATGCCTGCCGCCAAAGTTCCTGGTGAGAGCACCACTGAAGGGACTGCCTGACCCTCAAGGGGCAGGAAAGACATCTGTTTAGAGAATCGTGAGACCAGTACTGAAGTAACGACCTCTGTAAGGGACGCATGTGTGACTCTGGCCCATGGTACCACCTCCAGGGTCACCGCCAGTGTCCCTAACACACGAAGATCAGCCTCCAAGCTGATGGAGCCAGAGTCCGACAGAAACTTTCGTACTAGATGCCGAAGGATCTGGATGAGCTCGCCACCATTTGGCAGAAAACACTGCTCCCAATTGGTGTGTTGAACCCCATACTCCCAAGTACTCTAGAACCTTGAGACAGAACTAACCGGCTTCTGGATGCATTAACTACCCAGCCGAGACTCTGAGGACTTCACTACTCTGTATACTGAATGTCTCTTGCTCTGGACTTTGCTCGTCAGCCCAATCATCGAGATAAGGGTGAACTAATCACTTCTCTCTTTTCACAGAGCTGACTGCTACCACCACCATAACCTTGGTGAAGGTACGCGGAGCCGTGCTAAACAACCGAACGGCAATGCCTGAAACTGAAAAATGGCCCCACGGGAGTTGCGAACCTTAGGAACTTCTGATGAGTGATCTGATTGGGATGTGCAAGTACACCTCGGTAGGATCGAGGGATGTCAAGAATTCCCCCTGCCAAACCGCCACTATTACCGATCACAATGTTTCCATTTGAAAGTGAGACACTCGCAGACAACGATTCACTTCCTTGAGACCCAGGATAGGATGGAGGGACCCATCCTTCTTTGGAACTACAAAATAAATAGAGTAACGACCGACGCCGTACAACTCCTGCAGCACTGGGCACACAACCCCCTGCTCCTAACTGTAAGAGACGATCCAAAGTTTGCCGGACCATGGACGTTTCAGCTTGCCCTTTGCAAGGGGACAGAACGAACGAATCTACTATCGGATGAGCAAATTTGAGAGCATAACCTTTGTATATTACCTCCAACACCCATTTGTTGGACGTTATCTGGGCCCAGGCAGGAAGAAACTCCCAAACCCGCCCTCCAATCCTCTGAATTCCTAACCAGGTCTGCCTTGATTTATTGTGGTTTTCGGGAAGCCGCAGAGGAGACAGCTGCAAACCCCCTCCCCGCTCCTCGAAAACCCCGAACCCTTGCGCTTGTGAAGCAAATCTTCCTCGTTGGAAACCTCCCAGCCGAGAGGTACGAATTCACCTGAAGTCTCGAAACGACCTCGCACAGCTGTCAGGAACCATCCCCTGCTTAGGCTTATCTTCCAGTAGTCTACCGCCTTTGGACACTCCCAAGTCCTTAACCAATTTGTCCAGATCTTCACCAAACAACAACTTCCCCTTAAAAGGAAGTTTACTAAGCCGCGGACTTAGAAGAAACATCCGCCGCCCAGATTCTTAACCACAGGTACCGGTGCGCAGCTACCATGGAAGCCATACTACTTTGACAATGACCTAACAAATCATAGTGGACATCCGCTAGATGTGCCTCACCCGATTCAAGCCATGTCACATCTATTATTCGCTCCTGTGCCTGCTCTCCTTATACAACAGTCTGGTATTTCGGCTTTCTTCTATGCTGATGACATCTTCTATCTACACCACACATCTCCTTCTTCCCCCGATCTTCTCCCCTCTCAATTCCTGTCTCACCTCTGTCGCCAATTGGCTCACCTCTAACTGTCTTCACTTGAATCTTACCAAAACTATGGCCATATGGTTCACTCATGGTGGCAATTCTCCCTCACTAGCCCCTTCTTTCTCCAATTCCTCAGTCCCACTAGTTCCCACCTTTCGGTATCTGGGTGTCCATTTTGATCGGATCTCTCCTTCTCTGCACACATTTCTCATATCACTAAAACCTCATTCTTCTTTCTTCGACAAATTCGCTCAATTCGTCCCTTTCTTTCTTCCTCAGCTCAGACCACACTGGTCTTATCTTTGGTAATGTCTTCGTATTGATTTTTCTAATTCCTTATTCTCTTGGGTCTTCCTCAATATCAGTTGTCCGCCTGCAACGCATACAAAACACTGCCGCACGTCTTATCACCCCGCTCTTCTATTCGCGATCATGTCACTCCTATACTTCTCCATCTTCACTGGCGGCCTGTGCCTTTACGTTCCAAATTTAAGATGTTACTTCTAATACACAAGGTCTTTCACACTGGTACCCCTTCTTACTTAGCTGACCTAATATCTTTCCATTCTCCAGGTACACCCCCAGTTCTTTCCATCTTAATCGTCTTGCCCTCCCTTCCCCCGCTCATGCCCGCCTACAGCTCACCCGTTTCTCCTCCTTCTATTTTGCTGGTCCTGCTCTATGGAACTCTCTCACTCCCTCACTTCGCCTGGAATCTCAATAGGTCACCTTTTAAACACAACCTCAAGACCCACTTATTTTCCCTGAATTCGACACCCATTCCCCATTTTGTATGGACCCCCTCTTTTCTTAGTACTATACGTTTGCCTCTTGTGTCCCTGTCTTGTCCTTGTCTTCTTTACTCCTTCTGTCCTATTTACAAATTGTACATTTCTTTCCTTTTTCTCGGCTTTGGCCAAGTTTTAATGTAATTTTATCATTGACACCGCCTTGATTATCCCAGAAAGGCGGTTTTTATCAAATAAATAAACCTTAACCTGAGATGGTTGATGTAATCTCTGTGACCACCTGAGGCAAGCTCTCGCTACCCAAGCTCCGCAAATAGACGCTTGCAATGAGAGAGCATTAACATAAAAGGCTTGTCTCAATAAACCGTCCACCTTCGGGTCTTGTGCATCCTTCAAGGCCCGACTGCCTTCACTGGAATAGTCGTCTTTTTCGTGACCGCTGACACTGCTGCATCTATATGTGGAGAACGGAACCTCTCCTTCTCCTTGTCCGCGAAGGGATAGAGTCTGTTCATAGTTCTTACGCGCTTTGAAATCCCGCTTCCGGTTCACTAATCCAATTCTGCATTCTTTCGAATCATTCCGGGTCAACTCACCCGGTGACTGGAAAATCCTGCATCTGAGTTTGGTTTCGCCACCTGCCCTGAAGAGTAGGTGTCTTCCAAACTCTCCTCTTCTCCGATTGGCTATATCCCGTCAGCAAGGTTAAGCCCCTGCTTGAAGGGACCCCAGTAATGGAGCCCCGCAGTAACGCTCTTCCTTGCCAAAAAACGCTCTTATGATAACCTCGCCTTGATCCGCAGCGCGTTTTGGGAATTCTCCCCTTTCCTCAAAGTTCTTGCCGATCTCCATGCACGTTCATTCCAGGTTCACACATGTCACGTCTTCTGTATCCTGTCAATCCGACGTCCAGGAAGCTGATCTTCGAGAGCTAATCTTGAGCCCTCCTTAATGAGGCCTCAACCAGGCTTGCCTCTAAACCCCCTCTTTCCAAGCCAGCTTGCATGTCCCTGACCCCCCCACCTCAAAGGCTTCTTGTCACCGTCCCCTGCTGTCGCAAGCAAAACGCTTAATGCATTATGAGCACAAAATCAGCGAGAAGAAAACGTCCAAGGGTCCTGCTCCAACCAGTTTCCTAATGGCGCCTAGACAACCACGCGGCTCCTGCTTTGACTTTTCAGAGGGCGACAAGGAAGCGCACTTCCCAATACGGGACTCACCATCACCCCTTGCAGGGGATGGCAATCTGCAATCTCCTCACACAACTTTAATCTTGGATCTCCTTGCTCCATAGTGGTAGAAGCGAGCGCGCAGCCCCTGCAGACCCCCGTTCCGTCGAGATCTGCTGCCCCCTGCGGGTGCACACAGACTAAACACTGGCCTTCGACGGCATTACGACTAATAAAATCACATTCACTATTCTTCATGAAATGAAGGAATCCCACTCCAAACAGAGAAATAAGATTACCTTTTTTTTTTGTGGTCACCTTCAAGGTCCCCGCAGCAATCAAACACCCCACAAACAGTCTCAAATCTTAAATCAACTCAAAAGAATCAAAAAGACATTAAATTACAATTAACTCGAAAATAAATTTAACAAGAATTTAAAATAAATTAAGCATAACCATTAATTTCCCCTGAAAACCCATCTTCTTTCAGCGTTAGGGAAACTAGCCTTTCAAAGGCGCAGCTCACTTCAACGGCCTGAAAAAGCACGGGAAACACATCACCCCGCGCAAAACCTGGCAGAGCCTGCTTGTCCCCTGCGCGGCACTCGCGCAGGTCGGGCCCACGACAGCGCTCCCCGCTTTGACTGTGTGTCCGGCGGGGTCCACTCATTCCTCTTCTCTTGCTGCTGCACTAAGAATGCCCCGCAGGTCATGTCATACCTGCTTCCGCCGCCTCCGATCATCTTCCCTGCTATCCACGACGCTGAAGTGTTGATACAGCTTGTCCGCGCGTAGAGTGCTTATCTGGCCTCCCGGTTCGTCCTGCCACCTGAGGGCCCCAGATACAGATCGCAGTGCTCTGGCCAGTCCATTGCTGCTGCCGCCCCAACTCCCCTCACAATCCACCACTTAGGAGGGGAGGAAAGGGGGTGGCTGCAAGCACCCAGGGCCCGATCCTGCCTCAGGTGACGGAAGAAAGAGAGGCCTTAGACTGCAAGGTGTTTCGATTTCCCCCCCCAAAACAATTCTTTCTGTAAAGCAAAACAGTACCCAAAGAAACGGAATTAAATAGGCAATCAGCAAAGAAAAACCCCTATAGACTAAGATAATAAGGACTTGCTTCCCTTATCTGGTGCCTCCTAGTGTAGCCCAGCACCCTAGGGCTCACTAAGTCTCTGCCCTGGTGCAGTGGAGACTGCCGGACACATTTGGGGCGTGATAGGAGAGCGCAGCAGCGGTACATCCAGGGATGTCACGATTCTGACATGCCCAGCTCTCCATGCTGCAGGAGGAGGTGTCTAACTCCCCAGTGGTGAAGGGACCGGAACTGCAGGAACCGAGAAGGAACACGCATTGGAGCACTCACGCGTTGTTCTCCTGCGCTCTTTTAGTGCCGGCGGCTTCGCCCCCCTGACCAGAGAAGGCCTGCCTGCAGCCTGGCCCCGTTCAGCCGGCCTTGACAGCCTCACGCTACCAAACTGCTCCACGTCTGTCAACAGCGATTCTCTCAAGCACCCCCGATCAGAATGCTACGACCACATCCGGCTGGCTCAAGAAGAGCACCACAACCCGCTTGGCCAGCTCCCACTCCGTCAACCAACAAAAAACAACTCAGAAGGGGAGAGCGCCGATCAGCAAAGAGCATAAAGCTTGACCGGGAGCGTCGAGAGGTACCTGCCCAAAAACTCCCACCCCTTCACACTTTCCTTGACCTTTTGTCTCTTTCTTTCTTTCCTTTTTCAATAGCTTCCGAAGCCAGCGAACACCAAAGAATTAAAACATATGTTCAAAATTTAATGCGCACCAAAAATCATATTCTCTAATCTAGGTCCTGAAGCTCCTTATTCGGCATCCTTCTAGTGAGGTCCCACGCACCTCGGCTCACTACCTCCATCTGGGGCATGGAGACTGGACACCCTGGGGGGAAGCTGGTGGGTGGTGCCAGTTCGTAATCATGTGCAGTGATCGTACCTTCTCCCGTGTATTCTAAGTCCCCTCCGTACATGCCAGTCCCTCCATGCTGCGTAAACGTTGTGTGTCACAAACCAGAGGTTCGTGGGACTGAACCTGCCAGTGGACGATACGGAATAATCCATTAGTTGCGCCTGAACCAGTAACCAGTCCAGAATCTCAAATCTTTCCTTCTCCTTATTTATTCTGTTTCTCTATTCTTTTCTTCTTGAAAAAGCCCCTCTTAACTCTATTCGTTCCTTTCAATGGCAGTCACCAGCCTCATGCAGTCGGTCGCCTCATCCCGCCTTGCTGGAGACACTGAGGCACGAATGGTTTTGGATCTCCAGGCGGAATGTAAACTCTTCTACTGTTGGCATATCACAAATCTTACATGGTCAGTCTCCAGCCTGCTGGTTGGAGGTAGATAAGCCATGCGTCTGGACTGGACTGGAGGGACAATAAAGGAACCACGGACAACACAACAGCTGTAAGACCAAGGATATGTCCTAGGGGGAAGGGTAAGGAAAACATATAGTTGTAGTGCCCAGGAGACTAAGTGGATCAGGAATCCACAAAAGCAGCCTCGCAGAGGTGAGTTTTCAGCTGGATTTGAAAAGGGCCAGAGATGAAGCCACTGATGTTACAGACCCTGGATAGGGTGTTCTATGCATAAGGAGGCAGGACGGTAGAAGGACTGAAAGCTGGAGTTGGGCGCAGTAGAAGAGGCAATGGGCCACAGATAGAAGTAATCTGCCAGAAGAGCAGAGTTCCTCGAAGAAAAGTGCAGGGCGCAGAAGAGTAACGAGCAGAAAGTGTAGTGAAGAGCAAGCAGAATGAGTGCACCCCCCCTGATAGGTCAAATAGGAAACGTTTGAACTGCGATATAGAACATGCCAAGGCAGCCAATGAAGCAGAATTGAGGAGAGGCTCTATGAGATCTCCTAAAACGATCACAAAAGCTATATACAAATCCCTAAGCCTACCCACATAGTAACAAACTCGCCCTAGGGTGTCAGCGATGGTACTCCAACCTAACTAGCTATTCTAGAAATCTGCCCATACAAGGGGGGAGGGCCAGACAAACTCTATTAAGGTCAAACTTAGGCAGTGGTCTAGGGCAACCAGCTTGTTGTGGAGTGGCGAAGAGCAGTGCATTGCACCCCAAAGCTAAACTAGTAGATTATGACAATCGTGGGGGGAGGGGGAGAGGGTCCAGAAGACTTAAGGTTGACCTAGGGTGCCACCCGCCTGACCCCACTATGCGCAGAGGAGAGGACTTGGGGGCAGTGCATGCCGATTCCTATCTCCTGAATATTCCTTGCCTATCCTGCGCCACTGACTCGCTTGTGGCCCTGCGCCACTACTGGCTTCTCTTAGTGTAGCAGCAGAGGATATACCAGGTGATGACATCACTGAAAGTTGCTCAAGCCTGCCTGCATCTACTGACAGAGGGATATAACCATTCGCCTGGACTAGCAGGATGATAAGGAAAGTATTTTTTGTGCATATATGCTAATATATGAACATAAAAGTCCTTTTATAAAATTGCCCCATGCATACAAGTACATATTATAACAAGAAGGCATGTACTTTTACAAAACCTGTGGGTAGGAGTGTTCAGAGATGGAGCTGGGGCAGTGTATGGCCAGCAACATGAACAGGAGTGGCCCAAGGGTGTTGCAGGGCCATATGTGGAGACTCATTGTGGGGCTTCATTTGCATAAATATTTGCATATCCACTGGGCTTCATTTGTATAAATCTAATTTACATTATTTTAAAATGTATATGATGTCCATCTAAAATTTTAAGCAGCTTTCAAAGGAGTCCTTCTCAAGCTTCTTTTTTGTCCTAACAATGACTTAGGGATATATTTACTAAACATTAATGTGTGTTAAGTGCCACTATGCCCATAGAAATAAATGAGTGTTGCTGCACTTAGCACACATTCAAACTTGTGAATGCACATTAACCTTTAGTAAACATGCCTCTTAATGAGTGTTTGAAAAGCATTTGCATGTACAATGAAGATAAAGAAAGACTACCATATTTCTGCATTACTATCTTCCAGTGGTTTATGGTTTATTAAAAAGCTTGATATACCGCCTTTCAAAAGCGCCAAAGCGGTTTACAATAAAAACAAAAGAAAGAAAAAGAACACCAATTAAAATATAGGACAGGGAAGTCAGGTAGGACACAGAAGGGAAGGGAGAAGAGCGAGCCAAGCAGGCCTATTTATTTATTTGCATTCTCTATACCATGCTATTCTGCATCAGTGTGGTTTACATTGAGCAAACTGAAATTACATTGAACAGGGCATCATAACTTGGAGATAACTATTTTACAGGGAACATGGGCTATGGAGGGTTAAGTGGCTTGCCCAAGACCACAAGGAGCACCTGTGGGACTAGAAACCCCAGTCCTTCTGGCCCAAGGTTGCTGTCCTCTAGTGGGATTTGAACCCCTGACCTTCTGGCCTGAAGTACCTTGCCCCAACCACTAGGCCACTCCTCCACTCTGATAGATAGCCTAACTGGGGACTATTTTATCCTAGAAGTTCTCGGGAGGGAGATTGAAAGCTTGCAGAATTTCAAGTACTATCAAGGTGTGCTTGTGATGGCAGTGGGAGATATAAATGGTTTGCATGTAATGAACTTAAAATTCGAGTGGGTGCCTATGGAATATATGTGAGGAAAAATAGGAGGGAGTCCTGGAACTGAGGATTTTGTGGATAAGTGTAAGAAATGTATATGTTATGGGGAGTCAATGGGATTTGGTAAGAAGGGGGGTAACATGATCAAATTTAGAGGCATGGTGTAGGAGATGGATAGCAGTGTTTTGGACTAATTGCAAATAGTTCAACTGATAGTGGGGTAAACTAAGGTAAATGATATTACAATAGTTTAATTTAGAGATGACTAAAGAGAGCAGGAGAGTGGTGGCCAAAGAAATAGAGAAAAAAGAATGAACAGAATGGATTTGATGAAGCGAATCCACAAAGTGAATCCGAAGTGAAACAACAGTGAACAACATTAATATGGGTGTGAAATGAGAGCGCACAGTCTAGTGTGACACCTAGATATCTGATAGTTTGCACTGTGAGTATGGAAAAACCTTCAAAAGATGGTGATTTAGATGGGGGAGAGAGAGAACCAGAGAACCAACTGCCAACTGCCAGGTGCATTACTGCAAACTCCTGCTCCTTTAGAACCCATAGTAAACCTGCCATATCATAACAGCACTACCAGGACTCACACAGCACCAAAATGATAATTACACTTACCTGGTAATTGTATTTCCTTGAGTGACGACAGTTCAGTCCTCTACCTCTGGGTTGTCAATCTCCTCCTGCAGCTTGGAGACTGGTATGTCAGAATTATGACATCACTGGATATAGCCTGCTGTACTCTCTCCTTCATCCCAGTGTGAACTATTAACAAAGCAGACTCAAAGGAGCAACAAATAAGTAGCTAACAGTCATTATTAAAACACATCCTAAACCAACCAGATAACTGTTCCACCCCTCCGGCAAGGTATTCTCACCCCCTGCCCTGCCACTGAGAGGCACCCTTACGCTAAACAGAAAAAATGCAGACCTACCTGCAATACTCTTCTCCTGCTCATCAAACTGGATCCGTCTGGAACATGCCGGGTGGGAAGGAGGACTGAACTGTTGTCACTCAAGGAACTACAATTACCAGGTAAGTGTAATTATCATTTCCTTATCGTTCCTCCAGTTCAGTCCTCTACCTCTGGGATGTACCAGAGCAGTAATCATTGGGAGGGACCCTTCCAGCCGGCCGACAGCACTGCCGCCCAGAAAGGGGCATCAGAAGCCGCTGCCACATCCAGACAGTAATGCTTACTGAATGTATGAAGAGACGACCAAGTCGCCGCTCTACAAATCTCCGCAGGCGGAACCAAACTGTGCTCCGCCCAGGAACACGCCTGCTCACGAGTGGAATGCGCTCGCAACCCCGTGGGTACAGAACGTCCCTGAAGCAAATACACCGAAGCAATTGCCTCCCGAACCCACCGGGCAATGGAGGCTTTAGCCGCTGCCTCCCCTTTGCGCACTCCCCCGAATACGACAAATAACCGATCCGACCTGCGAAAAACGTTTGTCACTCTCAAATAGTGACGCAAAGCTCTCTTCACGTCCAAAGAACGAAGACTGCGATCAGGCTCGTCACCCTCCAAAGAATCCAGAATGGGAAAACACACCACCTGATTCAAATGGAAAGGAGACACCACCTTCGGTAAAAAGGACGGCACCGGACGCAACACCACCTTCTCCCTAGAAAAAGTCAGAAAGGGCTCCCTACAAGGCAACGCTTGCAGCTCCGAAATACGCCGTGCCGAGCAAATGGCCACCAGGAAAACCGTTTTCAATGTCAAGTCTTTCACCGAAGCCTGGTGCAAGGGTTCAAAGGGAGGCTTTGATAACGCCGTCAACACGACATTGAGGTCCCATTGCAGAACGGAAACCCGACGCATTGGTCGCAACTGAGATACCGCCTTTAGAAAACGACCCACATCCGGGTTAGCCCCCAGAGACACCCCGTTGGCTCTGCTGCGATAACAGGACAGAGCTGCCAGCTGAACCCGCAAGGAACTGGCAGCCAGACCCTTATCAAAGCCGTTCTGTAAAAACTCCAACACCAAAGGGATCGAAGCCGCAGATGCTCTAACCTGACGCTGCGAGCACCAATCTTCAAAAATACGCCAGACCCGCACATATGCCAAAGATGTCAATTGCTTCCGCGCTCTAAGCAGGTTGCTACGACCAAAAGAGTAGCCTTTCTTCCTCAGCCGAGCCCTCTCAATGGCCATACCATAAGCGAGAACCGATCCACCTGAGGCATGAACAGTGGATCCTGAAGCAACAGATCTGCCCTCACAGGAAGTCGCCAGGGCTCTCCGTCCAGGAGACGCACTAAGTCCGCGTACCACGGACGTCTCAGCCAGTCAGGTGCTACCAGCAGCACTCGTCCCGGATGAGCCTCGATCTTCTGAACCACTCTGCCTATCAACGCCCACGGAGGGAACACATAGAGGAGACCTTCGGCCGGCCACCGATGCAAGAGCGCGGTCTATGCCCTCTGACATCCAGTTCCCGTCTTCTGCTGAAGAACCTGTCGACCTTTGCTGACTGAAACGTCGCCATGAGGTCCATTAGTGGCCTTCCCCAGCGAACCGTTATCTCTGCGAAGACGTCGGGATGCAACTCCCACTCCCCTGCATCCACCTGTACTCTGCTGAGGAAGTCCGCGGTCACATTGTCTTTCCCTGCAATGTGCGCCACCGAGAGGGCAGTCAATCGACTCTCCACCCAAGCGAACAAGCCGTCCGCCTCTTCTTCCATTGCGGCACTCCCCGTCACGCCCTCGCGGTTGATGTAGGTGACCGTCGCTGAGTTGTCCGAGAGAACCCAAACTGAATGACCCAGAACCAAGCCCTCGAACGCATGAACCGCCCGGACTACCGCCCGCAGCTCCAGACGATTTATTGACCAAGAGGCTTCCAGGGGAGACCAGAGGCCCTGCGCAAACGGGGCTCCGCAGTGGGCCCCCCAGACCACCAGACTGCGTCCATCATCAAAGGGAAGCC